>SMGU01011007.1:0-19283 GCA_004348175.1 Puccinia novopanici
AGAAGGCTCAAAAGATCGTCAAGAATTATGTTGATTTCTCTCAAAAAACTTCTAAAAAATAACTTGGTTTTATCTTTTATCTCTCATTCAATTGTCATGCTATTATCGTTTATGTTTTGTGCTCTTCAGAAAAACGTTCAATATATAGATACTGTTGATATATCATCTTCTTTTTATCTGATTTGTTTCTTCCAGTAATCATAACACTGTTCTCCTCCACTACCATCAATTGGTTAGCTTGCCTGTTAGCTGGAGTTACGCTAACATGTAGCGTTAGCGTAGCTGAAGCTACGCTACAGGTTAGCGTAGCTGATACACAAACTACGCTACTTGTTAGCGTAGCTTTTTTGACAACTAACACCACTACAACACCGCTAACGGGAAATCTGGTTAGCGTTAGTTGTACTTTGGGGAGCACAACTAACGCTACGCTAACGCTACATTTTTTTTTGTCAAAATCCTGTAGCGTTAGTTGTCAAAAATCAGCGCTAACGGTAGCGTTAAGGTAGCGTAGCTTAATAAGCTAACACTACGCTACGCTAACGCTACGGGTAGCGTAGCTGGCCCACCGTTGGTATGAGCAAACCTGGGCTGTTGTGTGTAATCCGGACACGTATCTAAAGAGGGGACGGCCGCTGGAATTGACTGATGATGACGTGGCATTCATAAAAGAGTTGGTCACCAACAACCCCACGTTGTATGTAGACGAGATCCAGCGTAGCTTGGCTGAACAGCACGGGGTTTCTGTTTCAACCTCAACAATTTTGAATACACTCCACAACTGCTTGAAAATGTCAAAAAAATCCATACGCACTGTCAACCCAAGGCAAAACCAAGACGACCAAGCCAATTACATTTCTCAGGTTTCCTGCTTGCCCATCGAGTGCCTAGTTTTCACAGGTGAGCAACTATGTGCTTTTTGTTTTTTGGTCGATCATTTCTCCTTTACTGACTATTGTCCTTCACATGAATCAGGTGTGTGCCTTGAGGCGGTAGCTTGAACCAGAGGCTGGGCCACTGTTGGTGAGCAGACACCGCGAGTGCCACGCAAGCGCAGCACCCACTGTTACAACATCATCCCAGCTATTTCTATATCAGGTCTAGTGGTGCATTTATTCCAGGAGGAATGTGTTGACAGATTCGATTTTGAGTTCTATCTTGAACATGTACTGGTTAGTAATTTTTGCTATTCTTTATCATTTATTCATATATTCATTGATAGTATATCTTGCTCAGCTGCTGAGCATGAATACTTTCCCATTACCAAACAGTGTCCTTGTGATGAAAAATGCTCAGATCCATCATAATGGACAAGTGGCCAACATTGTTGAATCCACGGGGGTGCTGATTATTTATCTTCCAGCATATTCCCCCAACTTGAATCCCATTGAGAAGGGATTCAGCTGCTTGAAGAGCACATTACGCTGATACAAGACATTGCTTACAGGAGGCCAGGACGACTTTGAAGTTATCAACGAGTTTGTCTGCCTGGTATTTACTGCGGAGTTGACAAAAAAGCTGTTCCAGGGGTGTGGTTACACAGTTTCATTTTGACCCTGGGTAGCAAATTTTTTTTTATTAAACTCATTTTATGTTGGTTATGGGATCCTGTTTTGTTTTTTGTTCATTGTGATTCTTTCACTTGTGGCCTTGTTCTTCCCTTGTGCTTGTCTTTTCATATGTATCTTTCATTGTCCCATGTTTGCATTCTTTGGAATCTCGCACTTCTTGATGCATTCCTTATTACCATTGCAGACTAATCAAATCATTTCATTTTGAGTGTCTACTACATATACTTCTCGAAGGGAAAGGAATCAACAATGAGAACTAGGTAATAGAGATCTGAGGTAAGTCTGGACAACCAATTTTTATTCTTTTTTTAAGACAATCTTGTGTGAGTCATGTATTTTTGGGTGAGTCGTATCTGCTCAACATGTTGTAAGACATAAATAAAGAGACATATGGCATATGAGCCAACCCCTTTTACTGGCCATGGGGTTGGCGAGTCTTCAAGTGACGCTCAAAGCGACCAAGGCTCCCAATGAGAGATCGGGCATGGCCCTTTTTGATCCCAGCCTCCTCCAGCTCAGTGGCGTCAAAGTTGCGAAACAATGAATAGTGTGTAATGCTGAGTTCGTCTAGCGCAGGCTGAATGACAAAATCGGCTGGGTTGAAATGAGCAAAGACCAGATATTCGTTGAGTTCAACTTCTTCAGATGGTGCTGGTGATGATGGGATAGCAGGTGGTGCACCTCCTGCTTGAGGTGTAGGGACATTGGGGGTTTGCAAAGAGCCCTGTACATTCATCAGATAGCCCAATCCAGGGAACATCCCACCTGGATAAATTGGCGGTGAACTTGTTGGCATTGGAGGCGCTCCTGGCTGCCCATACCCAGGCATATATTGGAATGGGGCAGGCCGGACTGGGGGCTGGTACGGTACATAAACCATCTGACCAGAGGGTGTCGGGTAGCCTACAAGATGTGGTGTTTGGTGGACCGCCGTTGTTGTTTGTCCCATTCAAGAGGGCGTGGCCAAGGATGTTTGGGGTGCTTGCGGTGCGGATGGAAAAGCTGGAGATGGCATTGGCAGTTCCCGGTCAGATGGAGGCAGCTGCGCACAAGTTTCAAAACTGAAAGCCGGTGATTTGGGATGGTTTGAAGGCGTTATATCTTTGTTTTTTGTCTGTGCCATATAAAAATACAAATGAGCAAGGAATAAAAATCAAAACAATAAACATAATCAAACCTACCATAGCCATAGCCCACAGGGTGACACAATCCACAGTGATTCTGAAAAACTTGTTATTGTTTTTCGGGTTGATGAATACTGGGATCTTGTGGTTACCAGTAAGACGCTCACAAGGAGGATTTTGTGCATGTATTTTGTGGATATTGGCCATGATTTTGGTGGAAAGGGCTCCCCCCACAGACAGTACTGGTGGATGATGATCATCAGCAGGGGCATTGTGCTTCTTCTTTAAATGTTCCAATGCTTTATTTTTCTATATAGAGGAAGTCATCAGTTTGCATGTCCATCCAATGAGATGAAAAAAGAAAGTAAACTTACCTGGGCCAGGGAATTAGGATCTTTCTCAATGAGTGTGACCACCACTTTTCGTCCCTGCTCTCCAGGCATAGAAATGACCTCGATAAATTCAGCAAAGACTTTGTCGTTGTCAATAGGCGCCTTATTTTTGGCTGCAAAAGGGCCTCCATGAGGCACGGCAACCTCCCAAGTAATCATTCCATTCTTGTCAAGCTGTTCAGCATTATCACCAAGTTTGGGGGCGTCTTGCTTGCAAATTTCCTGGAATATGTAGCTTTTAAAATCCGACAAGCTGAGATTCTCGATGTCCCAGAGTATATCAATCTTCCCCTTTTCGGAGCAAAGTTTGATGTATTTCATATCTTCAGGAGTAGGGGGGGCCTTCCTCTTGTACGTTGATTGTGTTGGAGGTGGTTTATCTTTGAGTTCTGGAGTCCAAAAGACGTATTCAATATTTATTTTTTTTCGTGCACCTCACATTCTGAGGTCAATCCCCTTGAGGAGATTGGATTCAAACCAGCAGGAACAGATGGGCACGCTGAAGGGGGTGCTGGGGCTTTGGAGGAGGTAGCTGATACAAGACTAGGGCATACTGGTAGCTCTTCAGCAACGGCGGTGGACTTCTCGCCACCAAATTTGCTGGACAACCATTGGTCGAGATGCAAGAGCAAGGGTGGGGCATCCAAATTTCTGCCAAAGTCCCCTGTGAAAACAAGTATTGGTACCCACATTGATCTGGGACATAAAAAAGAGAAAAAAAAAACGTACAATCAGCCATTGTTTTCCCAAATGCGGCGTTGGTGGATTTGTGGTGCAATTGTGTATTGGCCTGAGGCTGGAAAAGCAAGGGGTTGGTCCGGCGTACAAAGGCACACCCAGTTGGGTTAAGCGGGGAAAAAAAAATGGGGGGAGAAAAAAAAATTGTGCGTGAAAAAAAAAAAGCGCTGAATCCGCAAGCTTTTCTGTGATAGCTGTGTAAAAGGATGTGGACTACAGGACTCAAACCTGAAACCCCTCAGTACATGCAAGGCGCTCCACCATTGAGCTAAGTCCGCACGGGAGCATGGGGTATATCCAACACCCCCCATACCCCGTTGTGGTCTGTTTTCCTGTATTTCTGGAGGAAAAATTAAAAATTTCTACTTTTATCACACAACAACTCAAGATATGGCCAATACAACCTCAAAAATGGAATTTCTGGACAAAATAAACCCTAGTCACCCACTGGAACCACCCTCATAACTCTACTGGTTTAGAAGATACACGGATTCCGCCAGTCATGGTCAATTGTTGGGGGTATTATTTATTCATTATCACCCATATTGCATACTGCATGCATATATATATTGAATTACTTTTACACATTCCAAACCACAACTTGACCCATTTCTTTCATATTGAATTCCTTTCATTCTGTTTGCATATCAAAGGACTGCATGACAGTTGTACAGCAATATTCCCTCAAAGCTGTGTAGGGCTGTGTCAAAGCTGTGTAGGGCTGTGTTAAGGCTGTGCAGCTAAAATCCCTCATATTTTACTATATAAGGAGGCCTTCTGCCTGCAATTTGTATCCTCAGACCATCCCATCATCCCATCACTCACTGGGCATTGGTCAATCACTCATTCTCCCTTTAGTATCCTGAATATCTTACCCTTATCAACTCTTATCAACCCTTATATACTACCTTACCTCACTGCAATACACATATATATATATCAACTTCATCTTTTATAAAAGGCCCTTGGTTCAATTCCACCTGAGCACAACTTCCTCAACAGTGGCCTTGCCCAACTAGGCTATTTTGCCATATACTCCACCCAGTCTTTCTTATATTTTATAACCCAACCCAAAGGACCCAAGTTCAATTCCTGTTCAAAGCATCTTCTCCATATTATCTTTCATCTCCTTTTCTCACCACAGTTCATCTCCATCCATCTCTACATTCTTCATCCTCACTCACCCTTGCCAAATAACAACGTCCTTGGTTCAATCCCCACTCTCAGCAAACATCACAAAGGCCAACATTGAGGAATCCAACCATCAACCTGAACCCTGAAACCATTCCATAACACCAACATCAACATATTTTGCCAATCAAACAGCTCATCTTGAACACATCCTCTATCACGTTAATAAAAGCTGCCAAGCGTACCTTGGTGGTCTTGTTTTCTGATAGCATAGAAAGGCAGAGCTTGCAACTCCACCATACCTTTCTCAATTCAGCAAAAGGTTCTAACGAGCACTTTTGAGTCTTACAACGTGAAACCGCTGCGGCATACAGTCACACCCTTTTCAAACTAGCCTACAACTACCACCTCAATCCCTACCCTGGGAGCTCGCACAGTGTGTAGAGGCCTGGGCTCATAACCTGTAAAAGGATGTGGACTACAGGACTCAAACCTGCAACCCCTCAGTACATGCAAGGTGCTCTACCATTGAGCTAAGTCTGCACGGGAGCACGGGGTATATCCAACAAGCTGTACATTACATGCAAGCCCTGTTGTGACCTAGGTCACATGTGTGGCTTGGCTGCGGCTCAGCCAGCCGGAGGAGACTGATAGTCTCCTCCAGGCCACTCCCAAGGGAAGGAATACCGATAACTGGTGCTCTCACCACTACAAGCCCCTCCTTTTGAGGTGGGGGGCTGGTGTTAAGCTAGGCTGAATACCTTGGACGGAGGGCCATGTGGGCAATTGGAACATGGTGGATGAGGTGTGGTCTGGGTCGAGCCTAACGAGCGCCTCTCGAGTGAGAGCCCCGAACCGGAGCATCCCGAGTCACGTGGATCCCCGCAAGGAGAAATGGTCACTCGCGCCAGCAAACTTTGGAACTTGTGTCGTGCTTGGTTAGTGCCACCTCAATGTTTATGGGACCTTCATGGAATGTTTGAGGAAGTCGCGCATGGCGAGTTTAAACTTGACTAGAGTCAATAGCTTCAAACTATTATGATAAGAGTAAAACAACGTCCACGTTAGGCACCACGGGACCGTCTATAAATAGCGAGGGGCAGACACCCATTGCCGTAATCTCATCCTCCAACGAAGAGCTTTCATCTCGGATTCGGTGTGCTGTTCCATACACCCACAAAGTCGATTATACCATATTGTTTTTCCCAAAGTAAGCCTTGTTGCCGCTCAGTGAACCGCTTTCTCCCATTTTTAACCAGCTTCCAACTTCCATAGCATCGCCCCAACTTCCGCTCCGCTATCGGCATCACAAGCTTGAACCTTGATCGAAAAGTAGCCTCTATATCAGTTATCACTGTAAATGTCAAAGCGCGCTACCTCCGTCTCACTCTACGACTAACCCTTAATTGCTTTCACTCTAGATCTTTAGATTACCATGAGTGCTAATAGCGAGCAAACTAACATCTTCGTCCGTTCTTTTCCCCCTCCTATTTCCCATCACACAAGATGAATTGCCAAATGAAGTTCATCAAGGCATTATTCATCGCCTCAATCTTCAGCAGCTTGATTACTTTAAAAGCCGAGGGTGCACTTTACACATGCACTGAGGAATTAGGACTTGACAGCTTGAAGGAGAATTACCACCCGGGGATAGAAATTACCAACGCGGAGCAGAACTCACGTCATCCTGGATCGCTTCTCTGTCACCTTGGGCTGACGCACAAATATTTGCCTGCGCAAGGTAAAGTACATATCTATAATAGTGGAGGGGGGGACTTATCATACCGAGTCTGGGATGGAAGCACGCATAAATACAGCCCAGAAATACGAATCCAAAGACGTCAAGAAGATTACGTGAGCGTGGTCGGAAAAGCCTATCTCTGTTTCAGCCAATATTAATAGGCCGGTTCACAATGGCGTTTTTCCACTGCTGAGATCATGTAAAAACCTTCATGACCAACCACCAGCTGTGCACTAAAATTAAGCTAAAATTTCTCACTCAGCATACAACTCAGGTATCATAAAACATAGCTGAGGTTGATTTTCATCGCATAAAAAAATATATATTCAAACCCCCTCACCAAATTTTGTTACACCCCTGATACCCTTCCACCCACTCTACATCCTTCCACCCACTCTACATCCTTCCACCAATTATTCTGTACACCAAACTACCAATCATATTTTTCTGTCATATAACCATCCAAAACCATGTCTCAGAAGCCAACCAATGAAAACTGTCTAAGTTTTTTTTTTTTTTGAGTCTTCAACATGCAAACCACCCTAATTGAAGCTGTGACCCACCCCAGTGTCTGCAAAATGCCAGGGTGGGGCACCCCTTAAAAACCCAGCCTGCAGGGGTATTTTGTGGGTTGAATCATAAAAAATTGACCCAGGTGGGTTAAACCTACAAAAACCCACCTGGGTTGTGCCTACAACTTCTACAAAATTGTAGGGGAAAAAATGGAAATGGCCACAGCATGGTCATTTCACCTCAAATAAAAGAAAAATTACACAAAAATGAAAGTAGAATGCTGTTTCATTCATGTAAAAAGCACATTGATGAAAAAATAAACAACTAATGAGCAAGAGAGGAACTGAGCCCCTCCCAAGGGTTAATAATTGTATGTGGTATAACACTCTTTTTATACAATATATAAGATGGAAAATAGGAAATAAAACCATGTGAAATTCTTAATTGAAGATTTAATCACCTTTTTTTACAAGATCAATTAAAAACACAAAAATAAATTTTTGAAAAAGGCCAAGAAATAAGTGTTATGAGAATACAAAAAAAAAAAAAAAAAAAAAAAAAAAAAAAAATCAGACAAGAAAAAAAAATAAATTACAACTAAAATTTAATACCCAGAAAACCAGTCTGTGACTTCAGCTCCTTAGTCAACTCACAACAACCAGCATACTTATCTTTTCATTTAAACACCCCTGGAATTGCAAAAATTCTGGCTCAGTTACACTAAAAGTAGTGTTAGTGTAGTGTATGTTGGATTGTGGTTCTGCTTCTTTAGGATTTATCATAACTGCTGGTGTCTAATACATTATCACCTGTCAATTACAGGCTTTCAACCTCCAATTGGTTATTACATAGACACCAGTAGCATTCATTGACCCATCCACAGTAATTCATATCCAACCATTCTTAGTAATGTAGTTAGTACACTTGACATGTACATAAGATATGTGGGTTCTATTACCACAGGACACATATTCTTTTCAGAGTTTCACAGTGTATTTTGCGCTTTTTTAAGCTACACTACAGCTATTGTTATCAAAGAAGGTATTTTTTGCCTGCTAACACTACAAAAAAAAACACCTTGTTAGGTTTAGTGTAGCATTAGTGGCTGATTTCTGTGGCATTGGTTGCTACATTCATCTTGATATTGGAATTTGTTGACATCAGACATGTCAGGCTCTATGCTACTAACCAAGTATAGAAAGGCACTTGGTTGTGCTCTGAGTGATGGCAAAGGTGATTTGGTGATGGGTTTTCTGTGATTGGGCAAGGCAAAAAGGGCAATAAGACTTTCAGTCAGTGACTGATGCTTCTTCTCAACCTTTTACAGGGAGGGAAATCCAAGAACTTAATCAAATGGATTCTTCCTGCTGATTACAGACAGGGAACTGGTAAGTGTAACACTTACTTTGGGGGAGTTTTCACAAGGGAAAAGATAAAAACTGGGACAAGAGTCAAAGTACTGTTCAGGCTTGTAGTTGGTGGAAGAATATGCAAAAGTAGACAGGGACAGTGTAAGATATGTTGTGTCAGCCTCTATGCTACTAACCAGGTGATTTAAAGAACATGGTTGTGCTTTGAGTGTTGATATGTGAAGGTTTGGTAGGGTTAAGGAATTCCTGTGGCAATTTTAATAAGATTTAATTAAATTAGTTCCAAGTATTTAAAGCTTGTAGAACTTCTTCTCAACCTTAAAGGGAGGGAAATCCAGTCTTATTATGTGGATTCTTCCTGCTTATCAAGCTAGGGAATATTTTATTGAGGGTAAGTAATAATACTTACGTGCAGAGTGGGCCTTTTGCAAGGATGGGGGAGCAGATAACAACTTGGGGAAGTAGTTCAAATGCGCCTCAAGACTTGTACAAGTCACTACAGAATATTCAGGCAGACAATTGGCAGTGTAGATGATGGTGAATACGTGAGTCAGTGGCAAGAACACTATACAAAGCTGTGTGGATACTTATACTAACAATCCAGGAGAGTGTGTATAATAATATCAAGGCTGAATGCGCTTTCTGTGGGACTTGGAGGGCTGGGGGAAAATGCCTGAGGAAGCAGGTCCTTAAATATTCTCACGGGCACTCCATAGGCGCTCATGGTTATCCAGTATGAGCAGGTGTAAAGGCATGGAAGCCCCTAGAATTAATTAATGATGTCATATAGCACAGCTATGGCGTAATCAGGCTATGCTATGATGTCAAAATCAATTGTAGAAGCGCCTAGAATAATTAAATGAGGTCATAGAGCACTGCTATGGCGCCATCAGGCTATGCTATGATTCCATAAAGCAGTGTTATGATGTCAATAAATTAAAGGTTATAATTTTTCTATAATGAGATAATAATTAGCTTTAATTTATGATTCATTTCCTGGGACCTTATTATAATTTAATTCAATGTTAAATCCTTCCTTGCAGCGCTTACAAGTAGCTATGGATACTATAATACTCTCATGGAATGTTATACTTTCAATTATAAGGTTATTACATTCTAAAAATAGATAACTGCATAATTTGGGCGTCTCAGGTATGGGTTATTTTATCCTAGTATTATATTTATGGCATAATTTATAATACTGAGGATAAAAATAAATAAAAGGAGCAAAATGCAACAAATCATTACAAAACCTGGAAAAACTAGACAAAAACTTTTAAGGCCAAACAAAACTGGGCAAAACTTAGTTAATTGTTTCAAGATTATCTTATAATATTCCATTAAGGGTTTGTTATGGTTTAAGTTATGTAAATGATGGTTCAAAGATTACTGTATGATTATTTCAGTATTATTATGACTATATTTATTATGATAAAATATAGTACATGTTGTAATATTATTATTACAAGATTATAGTAGGTTTTAATGGCTTATTACATAATTAATTATTATAATTATGTAGATACTTTTTATGTAATTGCTTGGATAATATTAGGTATATTAATATTATCTCTGCAGTTGACATGTTGGACAATCTAATGTTGGTCCAGTGGCAAAAACACTGAGCAAAGCTACTGTGTTGAATATCATTGGTGGTAAATAAACAAGCTGGTATGGCTATTCTGTATGGGTAAAACTCTGGGGGGACAAACCAGAGGAATGTAGGTCCTTAAATATTCTACAGGGCACTCATAAGCGCTCAGAGGGAGCATCAAGGGACCTCTGTAGAGTTAGAAGAGCATCTCAGCAGGATCTGGGGTGTCCTTGAGTGGTAACCAGGGCGCTAATGAACACATGTATCACCTTATGGATGCCTGAGAGTTTTATGAGGCATTTGATAGAGTTTTAGCAGTGCTGAGGGTGCTTCCAAGTGCTCTTATCATGTGATTTATCCTTAAGCAGATTGATTTAATAATATTAGCTTTAATTAGCACATGATTGGAGCAAATTAGTGCTAAGTTAAGCTCAATAATCATGTGGTAGTTTTATGGAGCACATGTATCAGTTTTCACTGGTTGTGAGAGCTTCCAGCACCCATTAACTCCATGTAAAATGTGGTTATGATTCAATATTAATTATCCAAATGAATATTCAATTCATACTACATTTTTTATGAGAAATGCAATTAATTAATTAATTGTTCATCACTTATCGGATGTTATAATTGCTTATAACACAACTCATACAGTTGAAGTTATACATTTCAATACTGTTGGTTAACATACTGATAATGTTACTATAAGTTAGATTATCTTATGTTAATCTAAACTAATTTTGAATGTTATAAATAATCACCAATATTATATTATTAGTTACAGAATAATATAATAAATAATTATTATAGTGATTATGATGTTTTGTATAACAATAATAATAACAACTAATGAATATTATTGATTATACAGATGCAATGGAATTATCCTTTGAATGATAAACAAGGTTTGGTACTATTATTAATACATTAATTATATTCTATTTCTATGAAAATAGTGGATAAGAGATGTATGAATATCATTATGTGGTTCTTTGGAATAATGCAACTACTTGGGTAATATCAGGTATGGTGATATTACCTCTGGGGTTGACAAGACAGGTCTGGAGGATGTTTTTGGTAGCAAAGACTGTGATTTTCATGAGGCCACAGTTTTCTAGAATTTTCATTTTCAGGCAGTCAATCTCTTTGAAAGGGGTCAAGTTGACTTTGGGAAGGGCCCAGGGAACATGTTTTTTGTGGTGGATTTTCCAAATGAATGGTTGGTGCAGGGAACTTGCGTGGCTCATATAGCCTTTCAGATTACTTAGCTGAGTTTTTATCAGCTGAGGTTTAGGATGCAATGGGCACTTAAGTGGCAAAGATTGATTGAGAGGATGAAGTGTGGGACTCCTGTGGGAAAAGTAATAATATTTGATCAAGATAATCTGAGGGGTAAATCAATTTCTAAAAGATTTTGAAGCTATTAAAATTGAAGTGTGGTTTGAAAGACCTCCCCCTCTAAAAGTAATACATAAATATAAGGAATCTTGAATCAATATTGAAATAAAGATGGATGATTTCAAAATAGAGTTACTATGTTTATTAGCTTCTATGAGACCTAGATTTCATTTATCAATAATCTTTCACAACTAACACAACTCGTGATTATAGATAAAAAAATCAGTGGAATTTAACATATCAAGCCTAACTACTACTACTATCTATTATTGTTAAGAATTGATCTTGATGTTACTCTACTACTACCATAGTACTATTCTTGATTGTTAATAATTCTTCTTGATTTTTCTATACTAATACTCCTTTGTCTAAGGGTGAAATTGTTGTAACACCACCACTACTAAATAACACCTTACTCAGACTAGCCACTATAGCACTAAAAAAAACCCACTAGGACTAACAAGTATTGCTAATACTACCAATTGGTAGCTTAGGACATAATCTTTATCTGAAAGTTCTGTGAGGAAAAGTTTGATTTGGTGGGGGGAGGAACTTCTTTTATATTTAAGAGAGGACAGATTTTCTGCAGAGGAATTTTTCTTGGGCAAGTTCTTCTTGATACATGTTTCAGAGCAGCATGCTGTTGTATTCTGGACATCATGATGTAATTGGGGGTGTTTCTTGATGTACTGGAATATTCCAAAGCCACATAAAGCACAATAAATGCATTCCTGGTACTTGTTTCAAACTGGGAAAACTTCAATTACTTGTGTATCATGTTTCATATCTCAAACACCTCCTTTTTGGCAAAATATTCCACCACAATCCTTCTCATCCAATCTTCAGGGTTGCTGTGTCAACCACAGAGGTAATATATTCATCATACCTGATATTACCCAAGTAGTTACATAAATCATAATTAAATAATTCATCAGAGTGAATTATTTCATAAGTTGTTATAGCAATAGCATCACTATAATACAACATGTTCAATATTTTATTTTGGTGAATTTAGAAGAAATAGCACTATAATGATTATTTAACTTTTATTTACAGAGCAATAAACTTATCTGAACCTTATTTGAAATTCTCATATTATTTATGAATATTTTTTAATGTTTTTCCCGGTTTGTATGGCCACTACGGCCGTAGTGTAGCCTAGGGTAGCAGGGTTCTGCTACGCTAATGGGGAGGGCAAAAAAAAAGTGGAAAACTGCTATGCTTACCGCTAGCAAAGCAGATCTTTTTTTTCTGCTAACGCTACCCAGAAGCATTGACTGGGGTTTTCTGCTATGCTATGGATACTTTGTAGTTGCTGAAACACCCTGCTAATGTTACCAGGAATGAACAACAAAACAAATGGCCGCTATGCTAACACTTAGCCCCCAAAAATCACAGCGTAGCATGGCGGACCAGCATTGATACAGAAGCACCTGGAAGCACTGCAAGGAAAGAGATAGAAATGATTATCAACCATAATAAAATCCTATGATGTTCTCATTAATTTAAAGATAAATACAATCAAGGATCTGAGCTCTGAAAGGAAGGAGATAACAATGTTTATCAATCTTAATAAAATCCTGTTGATTTTTGCATATTCAATGCACTTTCAATTCTCACTTGCATCAGTTTTGAAACCTAACCCACAAATCAATCTCGACTATAAAAAGAAAGCAATCGGCAAACTTATCAGTCTTTTCTTCACGTGATTATTTTTCAAGTGAAGTAAAGACTGGTAAGTCACTTACCCAACCCTCAACAATCAAAATCAATCAAGCTGAAAATTCCTCACTTGTTTCTTTTCCCTTTTCTTTTCATTTTCTTTTCTCAGATCCAGTCTAAAAACCCCATCGCATCCTTCAACCCAATCCCCATTTAATCCCAACTCATAAATCAAAATAAAAACTGCATACTCGCAGGTATGAATCTCCTTCATCTTTTCCATCTCAAACATAGAATATGTTCTCAATCTCACCCCTCATTTTCCTCAATTCTTGTTCTCATTTATTCATAGGTGTGTGTGTGTGCATGTCGGAAAGTGTCAGAGAAGTTTTGCTAAATCACACTTTGTGTGATCTAATCAGATGTGTGTGTGTGCGTGTTGGAAAGTGTCGGAGAAGTTCTGCTAAATCACATTTCGTGTGATCTAATCAGGCCTATTCAAATCATGCCAAAATTTTCATGGTAGCGAGAGCTCAATGTCTGAATGATCACAAACCAAGCAAAACCGTCTTCTTTCTCTTCAAAAGACAGCAGCCAAAAATGCAGCTACCCGAGGCAGACTCGTTATCGGGAATGCAACAGCACATGCGATGTCAATGTCAATGACACTCAATAAGACGAAAGTAATCGATGACTTGACCAACCAAAACTGCATGTTGTGGGCGAAACAAATACATGGCGCCTTAAATGTCATATACTTGGATGAATTCATTCTTAACATCCACTATGAAGATCATGCCATCAAAGAAGGAATCAACACAATTAACCAACAATGTATTGTAGAATTCCTATTCTCTAGAATGGACGAAACAAACACCACACGCTTTAGAGCTGCACTTGCAGAAATCAAAATTCCCTTAATCCGAGAAATCATAAAACCAACCGCCAAAGAATTAGAAGCAGACCCCGAAGCTCAACCAAGAGAAGGAAGATTAGTCCCAAGCATGATCAAGGGGCCCGGACATCTATGGGCCCTAGTGAAAGAATATCACCTCACAGACAATGAAACCAATCTATACCTAATTCAATTGAAAATTGAGAAATTTAAGCAAGATTTCAAAACCTCAATATCGGATCACTTAGACAAATTCTCTGAACTAAAAACCGAGTTTGTTAATTGAGGAGGTTATGTCAATGAGATGCACATGGGACGTCAAATCCTACATTCACTACACACATCACATCAATCTGAAGTGCGCAACATCTTACGGAACACACTGACAATTAATAGTAAAACAGTCATTGCTGCTTTGAAACAATATGAAGACAAAAATAAAGAATTCATGTTTGAATCAAACAAAAAATTAAGCACCGGGATCAGTAGCTTTAAGATTGCCAATAACACTTTGAAACCAAACACAAATCAAAACAAATGCATACCCACTCAATGCGCCGGACCACACCCAGCATCCAAATGCTTTTGGCGACCAGAGAACACTCAAGCCAAGAAAGAATGGTTTGAGAAACAAGGGCTTAAATACACCCCACGCGCCAATATTGCCCAAAACTCTGAGGCAGTTGAAGAATTGCCAATAGTTGCCAGTCACACCAGTACTCCAACCAGTGCAAAGAAAAAGGACTACATTTTTGTTGCCTATGGATCCAAGGCAAACCTAGTAAACCCCAAGTTTGAAGCGATATGGGATACAGGCGCATCTAGTCACATGTTCAATGACTACATGTTCTTCCAAAATATCAAGAATAGCGGCTCCAAGATCAAAAACATTCTTACTGCAGGATCCGATGAACTCAAGGTTGAAGCAATCGGAGAAGTCTGTCTCAAAGGCGTAACAATCGATCAATTCACTCTTCGGAACGCACTTTACATCCCGTCGCTAAGGAATAATCTGATTGCCGCTGGAGCGATGAAGCAAAAAGGAGCGATCGAAGTTCAGGACCCCAGGGACCCGAACAAGTTCATTGTAGCACTCGATGACGAAACTTTTCTTCGAGGACGATACGTAAACAACCTGATGGTCGTTAAGATTGAACCGGTCAGCTCTAGATTCAATTCAATGAAAGATCAAGACAATGCTGACGAATCACATAACGTTACAGATCACAATCGATTAGGGCACATCAATCCTGCGTTTCTTAAGAAGACAATCAACAGCCAATCCAGTCAACCTGAAAATTGCGATGCATGTAAACGAGGAAAAGCGACACGACTTCCCTTGACAGGTTCTAAACCCTTTGTTAAAAATCTTCTCGACAACATTCACATAGACCTTAGTGGAATAATTCGAACCCCATGCATCTTCAATCACTCCTACTTCATGCTCATTATAGACGAATACAGTAGAATGTCTTTTATTTATTTTCTTAAAACAAAAACTAAGGAAGAAATTTTTGAAGCAATCAATTCATTTATAACTCGAGCCGAGCGACATTGTGAGCGAAAGGTCAAAATGATCACCACCGACGGAGGAGGCGAGTTTATTAACTCTATCCTGATACCCTTTTGTGAATCGATGGGAATCGTTAAAAACACCACCGCGCCATACACACCACAACAGAATGGTCTGGTTGAAAGATTCATGAGGACAATATCCACCAAAGCTCGATGTATGATGATACAAAGTGGAATACCTACACGCCTATGGTCACTCGCCTGTGATGCTGCTGTTTTTATCCAAAACCGAATATTCAATAAATCTCGGAACGGAATGCCAGAATCGGCATACAAGATATGGTACGGACATAAGCCAAATTTGAAATATGTTCGGACGTTCGGTTGCCTCGCGTACATTCATGTGAGGAAGGAACAAATGGACAATAAATTCAGCCCCACCGCACGTAAAGGTTTTCTCGTTGGATTCGATGAATTTAATCGAAACTACCTCGTCTTCGATTATGAAAATCAGCGTATCATTAACACTCACGATGTTACATTTAATGAGCACATATTTCCCGAACAGGGTGAAGTGGACCCTGACCCTTTCTTGATTGACAATGATCCTTCCGAAGATTCAAACATTCCAACTTCCCTTAATGACGGTGATAACTCAGATAATGAGAATACATCTGACGAGGAGCTCCCAGAAACCCCGTCAGGTGCAACACCGTCAGACCCTATCACAATCAAGGTGATTCCGCCAAAACCGCCAATAAATCATCCCGATCATCCCAACTATTTAAGAGTACCACATCGTATAAGCCAAATGCCACGACGAGCGTACATGACCGCCAACAAGAACCAATGCCACTCTGCCTCATATGAGAACCCGTTATTTGAACCTCGACGCTTCAAAGAAATCCAAAAATCACCTTTCAAGAATCGATGGTTCGAAGCGTGTGCCAAAGAAATAAAGGGAATGCGTGAAAAACGGGTTTACAGCTTACACAAGCGACCAGTAAACCGAAAAGTTATCAAAGGTCGATGGGTTTTCAAAGTAAAAACAAATCCTGATGGCAGTATTTCTAAATATAAGGCTCGTTTCGTGGCTAAAGGATATACACAAGAAGAAGGAGTCGATTTCGATCAGACCTTCTCTCCTACCGGCAAACCATCATCCCTCCGTCTCATCATTGCTCTAGCCGCCAAAAATAACTGGTTAATACATCAGATGGATGCCGTCGCGGCTTTCCTAAACAGTGAACTCGACGAGGAAATCTACCTAGAACAACCAGAGGGCTTTGAAGAGGAAAGTCAAAACACCGTATGGCGATTACATAAGTCAATATACGGACTGAAACAATCGGCACGGCTATGGCATCAAGAGGTCGAAAAACACCTAACGTCAATTAATTTCCGGAAAACCGAAGCCGACTCGTGCGTGTTCTTTCGAAGTCAGAACGGAAAGAACAGCATCTTATACCTACACGTTGATGACATGATCATTACTGGGGATGAAATAGACGTCATAAAAGATCAAATTCAAAGCAAGTGGGCCATGGAAGACCTAGGAATCGCAAAGTTTGCTGTAGGCATTGAAATTGAACGCGACGCCACAGGTGCATACTCTATCCATCAGAAGGGAATGATTCAACACGTGCTAGAACGATTCGACATGTCAAATTGTCGTCCAGCGTCCACCCCCTTTGGTCACAATGTCAAGCTTATCCGATCCAACGATGCCGACCACCAACTATTCATCTCCCAGAATTCTCGATATAGAAAAGCCGTCGGTTCGCTCATGTATCTGGCAATATGCACTCGACCTGACATCACTTTTGCTGTCGGAGTGCTTTCCCGGTTCCTTGAGAAACCAAATCAAGTGCACTGGGACTCTTTTATACATGTTCTACGATACCTGAAACACACTAATGATTTTAGGATACGATATCACGTCAACAAAACCAATGATCTATCATCTAACCCCGGTTGGACTTTCCCTCAGATGGCTAGCGATGCGGATTGGGCTGGTGACCGTTCAACTCTTCGATCCACTACAGGCTATGTTTTTAAATTCATGAACGGGGCAATTAGCTGGAAGAGTCGATTGCAAAACACCGTCGCTCTCTCTTCAACCAAAGCTGAATATCGGGCAATCACTGAAGCTGGACAAGAAGCCATATGGCTAATGAAACTCATGAAGGAAATTCAGATACCAGTTGACACTCCACTTGAAATGATTTGCGATAATCTAAGCGCTATCCACCTTGCTCAAAACCCAGTCCATCACGGTAGAGTCAAACACGTTGCAATTGAACACCACTGGATCCGAGAACATGTACAGGCCGGCACATTCAAGATGAAACACGTTTATGCCTCAAGCATGATCGCCGATATCCTCACCAAGAACCTCAGCAAAGGACCATTCATCAAATTCCGACAAATGATTGGATTAGTTGACTCCGTTCGAATTGAGGGGGACTGTTGAATTATGCATATCCAATTCTCACTCGTCGAAATTCAAAACCTAACCCATTTTCCCGAATTCAACTATAAAACCTTCAACAACCGGCAACACTAGTCTTTTCTTCACGCGATCAATTACAAAGTGAAGAAAAGACTGGTAAGCACTTCAATCAACAAATCAACAAATCAAATCAACCGAAAAACTAAAATCAATTTTCTTTAACATCTCTCTAATTATATCCCAGATCATTGTCTAAACCCCCGTCGCGTCCTTCAATCAAACCAATCCTCCCATAACCTAAAACATCTCTCTGTGTATTCGCAGGTACGGTCTCTTATTTTCATTGTTCAATTGTTACTCAATCAAATCTCACCAAATCCTTTTCTTGTTATCTTTTTCTTATTTTTCTCAGGTGTGTGTGTGCGTGCTCAAGTGGTGCTAGGAGCTTTTTGTTAAGACACGTGGTCGATTCATTCTGTTCAGGTTGGTCTCATATTAAAATAGAAATAAACTTTACGCGATCAATTACAAAGTGAAGAAAAGACTGATCATTGTCTAAACCCCCGTCGCGTCCTTCAATCAAACCAATCCTCCCATAACCTAAAACATCTCTCTGCGTATTCGCAGGTGTGTGTGTGCGTGCTCAAGTGGTGCTAGGAGCTTTTTGTTAAGACACGTGGTCGATTCATTCTGTTCAGGCTTAGATTCGTTTAAACATCACAAGCACAATGTTGTGCTCCGCTTGATCATTGTCAAAAACTTCCACTGAATGACTTCCATCCAATCAATTAAACCCCTTCAAGACCGAACACTTGATATAAAGAGGTTTGGGGAAGAGGGGGATCTTTTGGGGATTTTAAATAGGTGGAAGCAGCGGGAAAGCACTTGATCAGGTTGACCCAGAGGTGGTGGTATTGCAGAACCTAATTTATGAGGAATGAGGGAACCCTTAAATTGGGAAGCTCAAGCTAACTTAACACAAGCCCCCCCCTGGTGGGAGCTTTGGCCTGTGTACCGCAGAGGCGGCGGCGAAGCCGCCCTCCTAAATCCCACATTTTGGTGTATCGCTTAGAGTTTCATGGCTGGTGGGGTTTTCAATCAAAGAAATGAACCCCTTCCCCTTAGGGCATCTCCACCGCGGGAGCTAAAGCCGGGAGCTAAAGCCGGATTTAGCTCCCCGCGGCCCC
>SMGU01011009.1:0-24833 GCA_004348175.1 Puccinia novopanici
CTGCCAAGCGTACCTTGGTGGTCTTGTTTTCTGATAGCATAGAAAGGCAGAGCTTGCAATTCCACAATATGTTTCTCAATTCAGCAAAAGGTTTCAATGAGCACTTTTTAGTCTTACAGCAGTCATTGACTGGATTAAGCAGAGTAGATGCTCTGCACCTCATCTCCAATAGAAAATGGATAAGGTCTGACAGTTTCAGTCCAATTTTTTAAGCTAAAAGTAACTAGCTAAGGTTCTTTAATGGAAAAACTAATTGATTTGTTTAAGGTCTAAATCACTGAAACACCTGAAGATGGTAGCTAGTAGAGGAGGGATAGAAGAAGCAAGCCTGAAAAATTAAAAAGAGAAAGACTTCTGGGATAACCAAGAAGAAGGTTAACTAGAAGGAGACTCCCTTTTTTTTCTATACCTGAAACTGGTAAGTAGGAGGAATAGAGCAGAAGTGAAGGTCCTGGATGACTGGTAGTTGTCATGGTGTAGGATGCTTGTTCTGGGTGGTTGTAGTTCAAAGTGAGGAAGGGGAATAACACTGCAAGAAAAACTCAATCAACTGCCTGCAGTTGATTGAGTTTTTCTTGCAGTGTAAGCTTGACAGGGGCTGGAATACCCCTTGGTTCAGCCTCTGTGAAAATTTTCACCTGTACGGGAAGATTTTGGAATATTTTGGACATTTTTCCTGTATTTGAATACTGGGATACTTGTGGGAGAGTTAGAAATGAATATATACATTTCTGTGCCTTTTGCGCATGAAAATCAAGTAGATTGCAGAACCTTGAGGATTAATATAAACACCATTCTTACTCTACATTTAGGTAAGAGTAAAAAAAAGGGGGAAATCATGGATGTAGGTTATTTTTAGATGAGAATCAAGTGTAAAAGGTTTATAATGAAGTCTTTTGAACAGTATATAGGTGGACTAAACTGTCTCTAAGGTGACAACTTATAAAAAACTCTAAATATATATAATAATAATTGTGATGAATATTTTGTATGTGAAGGTAATTTGATGTTATATTTGCAGTTAAAATATAATAATAAAATAAAGAATAAAATAAAAGGACAAAATTTGTTGTAAAAAAACAAAACCTGGAAAAAACAGAAAAAACCTTTGAGGGCTAGGCAAAACTCATAAAAACAATACATATTAATACGAGAGGTACAATGAAGGTTCATACAAAGTTATTGCTATGTAAATAACAATTGGATGACTAATAAAGTATTATCTCTACATTTATAATGATAAAGTATAGTACATGTTGTATAAGAGTAATGATATGATTTTGAAAACTTATTACATCATTTATTATTATTAATTATGTAAATATTATTTATATAACTTCTTGGGAAATATCAGGTATGCTAATATTGCCTCTGTGGTTGGCATAATTGATGATGAATTCTTCAAGAATCAAGATGGAGGAAATATATATGTTGATCTATGATTTGAGTAATGGCTAATTCGAAATTTCTCTCAAGAAGCTTCAGGCTATAAGTCCTACAATACATTGACATTTCAGAATCCAAAAAAAGATGTTGATGCTTTGAAATAAGATATTTTTGTAATTTATACATCATCAAGATTTCTTCCCCATTTTTATTAATCTGGGTTTCTGGAATATTCTTCCCAGGATTTCTTCTGTCTTTTACATACCAATAAATGTTGTTTAACTCGGCCGCAAGCTGAAAGCTTGCTAACATCAACCTCATCTTTTCTTCAAATTTCTCCCCTTTTTCCAGTTGAAACATTTCTTCCAAACCATAGTGAGTTTGTATGAAATCCAAGAAGAGAAAGGACCTTTCCCTCTTCACATTTTTGACTGGATCATTTTGATTATCTTTAAACATGGACATTAAATCTTGAACAGATTTTTTAATTTGGACATAATTGGGATCCAGGTTTCTCTCCTCTTGTAACTTCATCCTTGAGTCTGAATTGCTTGATGGAGGGGAAACTAAACTTTCCAATGTGTAGAATAATTTATCTTTCCCAAAGAGAGATTCTAGTTGAACATTTCCAATACTTGTAAATGTATAATCAAGTGCCCTCAGTGACAAATACCAAAAATATCTTTTATTGTTTTCATCAAGAACTTTTTTAATCCAAGAAGAGAAGTATTGGGGCAAGTATAACATCAAATGTCAGGCACATTCAAGGAAAACTTAGGTTTGATAAGAGTTCTATTTTCATACTTACCTCCATAGATGTTTCTATAGTCTTCACAAGTCCAACTATTGAGGACTGTTATAGGGCTTAACATACTGAAGAGTGGGTGCTTAGCACATTCAGTGGTATGGATCATATTGAATGCTGCAATCTCCAAGGTTAATTTTGATTGACAAAAGTTCTTGAAAGCTTCTCCTGATATCAGTTTCTGCTTGTACATGTAGCCAACTTGTTGGAATAAGAGATTTTGAAGCTCCAAGTACAGTCCATCGCCTTGTATGATTTTCTGGTCTTTATCTCTGAGTAATGGAATTCCATGTAATATACCACTCAGTTTATCAACCTGACCATCCCAAACTCTGTCACTTATTTGTTCCACTATGTCTAAGCCCAAGTCCCTTTGAAAAACAGTTTCAGAAGAGGGTGAAGCAATCTTTGCTTTTTTGTTCAATGAATCATTCTCTTCCATGCCAATCATTTTAATCCCTTTGATGTGTGACCCTTGATCTTTCATTTTGTGTATTCTGTCTTGTATCCCCTTCTGAATGAGTTTTTGGAATGCCTCCAACTTTTCAAGAGTTTGTGATACTTTATTGAAATCAGCCTCACTCATAGATTCTGAATTAGAGTGAAATTGATCTTTGATGCTCTGTAGCTGATTCTTCATTAGAATATAATCATCCTTTATGGCATTTCTTTGATCTAGCAGTGAATATTTGTAGTGCCACAGATATCAGGAGAATACCTCTCAGCCCAGCTGTCTTTACCAATATTGATTTCTTTCCACTTACCCAAATCGGTGAAAACGGTCGACTTGTACTTATAAAACCGAGGGGTCTCTTCCAAATAGCGTCTCAATTTTAATTCAGAGTAAGTCTCGATAACTATATCCTTCACCGCATTAGTTGTGAGATACCTGGTGTTCTCAACTTGGGCGCCCGTTCTTCCTGAGGGGTCAGAAACACAGATTATCTTGCCTGCTATAAAGAGTGCAGATTGCAATCAGTTTCATTTTTCCCGATTTCAGAATCAACAAAAGCGGAAGTGTGCTACCATGCGGTAGTGTAGCTGTAGCCAAGCAGTGAGTTTGCCACACCAAGCCCACAAGCAATAATGATTTTATAATCAGATATCTCAAGTTAGCTGGCATGATTTGGTTGAACAGCCACAGTGTGAGGGGTCAATAAGCAACGTATTTATCCCGAGGAGCGAACGATTCAGAACGCTGGGTCGGTGAAAATGCCTGGATCAATCTTGGAAGAAGAACGTCCACTTCTTATATCGGCATTTATGCAAACCTTGGGTTCGATGCGGGACCGCAGTCAATAAAAACAAATGCTCTCGCGCGTTTGGGATACTAGCCCATATGGCGGCCATGGAGCTCCAATGAAACTTGTTGGCTATACATATTTTTGTTGAGAGCAGACGCAGGAAAGAGTTGAGGACATAGGACTCAGGCCTGCCTCGTTGACACGGTCACCTGTTCGCCAAGGTTTCTTGATCTCTTGATCAGCGATCAGATCCTGGAGCAAGTGGGGAAGTAATTATTTACTTGGCTGTGGAGAGTTAGAGGGTCATGAGGGATTCTTCTTCTCATAACAGTGTTTAGACATATTTCAGGAGGTCATGCCACATGGAGTTGCTGCCTTCTTCAGCACGATGCATGTTCCGATGCCCCTGGCAGTGTTTTCCCAAGTTCCTCTGAGCTGTTTGACGATTGGGGTCACCAGTAGAGGTGATGGAGGGAAAGACAGCCGTCCGCCAGGATTTCTTGACGAATACAGCTAACTGCCCGATGAGAAGTTGTTCAGCACGTTCCGCGGAGAGGAAGCTGTAGGCTGCGGAGGAATGTTTTTTTATTTTTTTTGCTGTGTATTTCATTATCTGAGTTGTTGGGTGATACGCTGGTGTGGCTGAGAAGTCCCTCAGAGTTTTCCTCATCAGACTATTTACTTTGATCCTCAACGCAGACATCATATCCTCAGCCCTCCTCATCTCACACCCACACCAAAAATCCATAGTCAGTACGTGTTTCTTCATTTTTGTACTTCAGCCCCACTGATTACTGTTACTCCCTTCACCAGAGCCATGGCTGCTTATCCTGGCTACCAGCAAGACCCTTGTCTATGAAATCTCTCCACCCCCCCCCCGTTTTGTACTGGATCACGCTCTACTACCCCGTTGACTTACGCCCAGGAATAACCAGGAATTCCTCAATTGATCAGGAGGACAAATTGCACCGTAGAAAACTTGTGGGTGGGTTTACGTGTCCCTACTTTACTCTGCCTTGGCTGATTGACATCTTCTTCATGACCTCAATCTCTGCATCTGGGCCGTTATCTAGTGCCACTATGACCTCCACAACCACTAGCACCTTATCATTAGTGAATACCGAATCCGGTCGAGGTCCCCCTATCGAGGTCGAAGTCCGTCCAGTTAACACCATGTCTCCTTCCGCTTGCACGATAAATATCAAGAATAGTCCATCAGGTGAAGGCTCGGCGCGCACTGCTACCCCAAACGATCACGGGGCCCCTCAAGTACAAGCGGACTCGGACGAAGCCTCCCATATTTCTATCAATTCAAGTTATTTAGATTCAACTCATCTCTCGACAGATTCCAGCACTTCGAATTATCGCCCCGGCTTAGACTCCCGTCGATCTTCCAGCTCTCTGGCATCTTCCATCAACACGGTCATTCATCTGGGCTCCAGTATTGCTGTCGATCCAACACCTACCTCCCAAATAGCCCATGGTTCAATCCTCGGCTCGAGATCCGACTCGTCTCACTTATTGGCCGACCTTGTCGCCAAATCCGCACCTAATGCGGATCCTCCCGATTCTACTGATAGCCACGGCTCCAAGATTCAATTCCATAATGTTGTTCGGATCTCTGGCGGCATTTCATCCAGCCCAAAGCGGAAAAAAGCAAGCAAACAAATCCCAAGGAATATCACAATCGACAGCCAACGTCCGCTCTCTATTGTGCCACCTCGAGCAAACACTTCTCGCTCCCCTCTGGGTCGCTCGAGTTTTGGAAACAGCCCTCCTAATTGCTATCCGCATCCGATTAGTTCACTTAATCGTCCCTCTCCCCCCGACTCTCGCTTCGCCCGGGGAGGTGAAATCATGAGGTTCGATACCAGTGACTCTTCTTCCTCCTCTGTCGGTCGATCCTTTCATATTCACAAGCAAAGCACGCTCAGACCGGGTCCACCGTCTGCGAGATCATCCTTCAGTCATCGCTCCCGCGCCGACTCAACCTCGCCATCTGGCACTAGCTACCAGTATGGTACGCCGGGATCACATCATCCAGCCTCCACTTTCAAATATACAAGAACAGCCTCGATCTCCAGCTCTGTCACTGGGTCCGGCAATTACTCTGCGACTATCATTTCCCGGTCGAGTTCTCCAGCCAGCAGTCTCTACCTTCCTCTCAAGGTTCCCGTCGCCCGAGCGCCAGCACCCTTCTTCGGACCAACGCCCGAAAGAGTTGCTCGAGTGCGGGAGCGCCGTCAGGTAGCCCAAAGAGATGCTGAGAGAGCCAAGGGCGGTTGGAAGGCTTGGTGGAATAATTGGTACTACCAATCTGATAGATTTGCCACTCGAAAGGGAAAGGGCAAGCAAGATTCGACCAGCACTTCGGGGCATGCGAACCGGACCGATTATCATTCGGTTAGTGTTGGTGATTTGGATTCGGATGATGGATCCTGTTATCACGATGTGATTCTGGAACATGAACGCAAGAAGCTCGAGCGCAAGTTAAATAAGTTGAGGAGATTGAAGCAAATCAGAGCCTCTGTGGATCGGAGTACAGCCCGGCCGGCGTCATCGACACATGATCATGGCGGCAAGAAGAAGAGGACGCATCCTGAGAAAGCTGACGCCAAGGCTCCCCAATCCTGGCTCTCGTGGGTCTCGAGTATCATCGTCGGGATGCCGCCTCCCGTCCATCCGCTCCTGTTACCCACCCCTGCCTCTGGGATTCTGCGTCGGCCAGCATTGGCCACGACTCCGCTCTTACCGGGCAAGCCAGTGCTGCCGTTGATCAGCGAACCCTCCTCAGACCCCCCACCGATCTGTTATGTGACCGCGCCTGATGCAGACAGCAGGACGCCCTTACTCTCTCAACCTTTCAATGTTCCTAGTTATAGCCCTCAGGATATCTCAGCCGAGGCTTCTTCCCCTGGCATCACATCATCCTCCACCGATGCCCGGTTCGGCGTGGCTCCTCGGAGATGGTTTTCGCTCGCCTGGTGGATCTGGAAGCTCCAGACCCTCTGTCTGGCCTGCTATCTCGATATCAAATCCAAACTCGTCGGTCTGTTTCGTGTCGATTGGGATCGTGATGATCGTCGGTATGAGGGATGGGGACATGTTTAAAAAATAATAATAATTATCTCTCCTCGTTCTTTCTTTCTTTTTTCTTTTTTCTTACCCTTCCCTGCTCATTTTCTTCGCTTGTTCGTAGTTTCTCATCTTTTTTTTTTCGCATGCACGCATTTTCTTTTCCTCCTTTTTTTTTTTTGTTTGCAGATTAAATAAGTGCACCATCCAGCACCCGTCTAGCACAGTGATGTTGTACCAATCCCTAATCCCTCGCAATTATTACTTCGAAGACATCCCAGTCCCCATCCTTACCAAGGCCTACTATTCGTTGTATCCTTTTCTCTCTCGTCCTTTCCTTGCTGAGAGTTGTCCCTTCTCCTTTACTATCGTCCCCTGCGACCCAACAATGGAAAGCTCTTTAATCCGTCCCACCACTATTCCCCGTCAGGATCATTATTACGTCATGGCTTATTCGTGTGAGTCTGTGACGTCATCCTGGCTACATGCGCCCTGCTCGAGGCAGTGCATGACACCAAGAAGAACACCTCACCACACACAACATGGCCGCACTGAGCATCATACAGCAGGCGGGGCAGCGCGCGAGAAGGGCCGGACTATCGCTGGGACGGTCAACGAGCATCTGCTCTTCACAACCATCCATCAGGAGCTATGCCACCGGCCTCTCTTCGAGTACCAGCCCGCCGGAACATGACTCTCAACCACTTCCGAACTTCCATCCCCTCATCCCCCTCAAAATCCTCTCCCCCGACACCAACAAGAATAGCTGCCTCCAGCCCCCTCCTTTGCCTCATCTCGCTCACCTCGAATCTCAAGCGTTCGCCGTAAAGCTCTACGAAATTATGCTCGGTTTACCTATGTTCATCTTTCTTTCTTTCCTTTCAAATAACGATCTCTTCTGGAAATATTTCCAATAATGTCTTCGTTAGCATACAAAGAGAGAAAGGATCTGACAAACACTTTTTTTCTTGCGCGACTGTAGATTGGATACTTTTATGAGTAATCTACAGCGCCATGGTCGCATCTCTTTCTACATGACTAGCTATGGCGAAGAAGGCGCTGTCGTCGGCTCGGCAGCTGCACTGGGCAAGCACGATGAGGTGTATGCTCAATACCGAGGTGTGTGTGTGTGTTTTTAGTAAAAATCATAAAGGCCAAAACCAGTTGTCTGTTTATACTGGGTTTTTCATGTGGGTAAAACTGGTGTTCATGACTTCTGGATTTTGGTTCAGAACAGGGAATTTTACTTTGGAGAGGCTGCAGGTACGAAGTGTTGAACTAGATCAGGAACTTGAAGAAATCATAATTCAACACGTTTTCAGTGCCATAATAACAATTTTAAACGGCTGACTACATGAACGCTTATGCAGTTTGGATTACCTGATAGCACAATGTTTTGGATCGGTGGAAGATAAGAGTTCCAAGGGACGACAGATGCCGGTGCACTATGCATCCAAGGAACACCACTTCCATTCGATCAGCAGTCCGTTGGCGACACAGATTCCGCAGGCAGCCGGGGCGGCATATGCGCTGAAACGAATGAGACAGAAGGGCGAACGAGTAGAGGATTGTGTGGTGTGTTACCTGGGCGAGGGCGCCGCTAGCGAGGGCGACTTCCATGCCGGTGTTAACATGGCTAGTGTCCTCGGCGGCCCCATTGTCTTCTTCATCAGAGTCTGTCCCTCCCATCATTCATTTTGTCATTCATTCTCATTCCTGATACCTGTGCAGCACTCTCCATGAAACTTTAGAACAACGGGTTTGCCATCTCTACCCCGTCCTCCCAACAATTCAAAGGAGACGGCATTGCTTCCCGGGCTGCTGGTAAGTAAAATCAACAATATCTCTTCTCTCTGCAAGCATACACTCAACTCAAAACGTCGTGATTTTATGACGATTTTTTTTTTATTAGGATATGGTATTGATGCAATCCGAGTGGACGGGAACGACCCCTTGGCGGTCTATCTTGCAACTAGGGAGGCCCGTCGACGGGCGCTCGAAGGCGCCGGTCGGGCCGTGATGGTGGAAGCAATGACTTACCGGGTCGGACATCACAGCACCAGTGATGATTCGAGCGCATATCGAAACCCGAACGACGTTGATCAAGTAAGAAACAATATTTCATAACGGCAAGAAGAACTCACCCTTTTAAAACTCTCTTTTTTTTACTCATCCATACTTGTTCTTGCTTTCATCCATTCCTATTGCCCCCAAAAATAAAATTTAAGTGGAGAAAACGTGATAATCCTATCAATCGAATGAGGGCTTTCTTGGAATCTAGAGCCTGGTGGGATGCTACTAAAGAAGAAGATCGCATCAAAAAATGGAAAGCGGATATTTCTAAATCTGTCAAACGAACTGAAAAGGTATTTTTTTCCCCTCCCTGTTATTTTTGAATGAAAACAGAAGAGCAGAATATTTGCAAGGTGGTCAGCTTCTTTGATGCTAACAATCTGTTTCTTTTTATGTGTATGTTGTCTGGATACAAACGAAATAACACCAACAATAATAAAGATGTCTAAACCATCGTTGAAAGATATGTGGACTGATACGTATGGGACCGAGCAAGTACATTTAGATGAGCAGCGCCAGGAGAGCAATCGGATCATCCAGAAGTATTCCCAGTATCGCGTCTACAAAGCAGAGCTCAAGAAATTCTCTCATGCATAACTTTTATCTTTAATCCTTCTCTTCCCATGCTTGTGTTTTTGTTATCTGGTTGTAATTCGTATCGCAGAAGATCTGTACATGGCTAAGGTTTAAACATTTTTATCCTCTTTGTACATTTCTTTTTTTGCTGCCCGACTCGTTCTCAGATTCATGGCCCAAAGATTGTTGTGTGATATTTGCAGTAAATGCCTCATGTGTGCATATTCCATCCATCCATTTCCCTCCCATCGACACTAGTACCTTTAAAATGATGTCAGCATATCTATTTTTTCAACCATTTGGGCGTGTTTTCTCTCTGTTGGCTTTCTCAACATGCGCTTGTCAGTTGCTGAATGCCCTTGTCCAGTGGTGGTGAAATGGTGTAGAAAACAGAAAAAAAAAAAAAACGGAAACACGCTTTGGATTTTCTATAAGTTTTGTTCAACAAGGGTCTGGGGATAATTACAGTATGATCTAAGCGACTTATGAGGAGGGATATATGCATGTACAATATCAATGTTGTTATGCTTCGCTGCAAACAGCCCCGGCGTCAAAAGCGTCTCGTGTGTGTGTGTGTGTTTGTTTTGGACGACTACTTGCTGGAACCTGGGGATAGGACGATGAGATGTGGGAGTCTTGAGGAGATGAATAATGTAGGAAGGAGGGGATGACAAGCAGGGGATTGCATTCAGCTCGCAAGGCGGAGAGACAGGGGGAAGGGGAGGGAGACTAGACGGATTTGGAGGAGTTTTGTTGGGGCAGACGGTCGTTGAGTTTGCCGATGTTATCGATGGGGGGGGCGTCTCGGACGAGTCGGCTGTTGGTGTTCCTGCCGGGGAGCCAGGAGGAGGAGGAAGGGAGGAGGCCGGGCGGCGCCGGGGGGGCGGGTGTGGAGAGCTCCTTGCGGGCGGCCTGCTCCTCCTTCTCCCGGTTCAGCGCCGCGATTCGCTCCATCGACGGCGCCGGGATGTCCGAGAAATCGTCCTGCTTCACCGCCGCTATCGAGTACGTGTACACCCCAAACGTGAACGCCATAATCCCCGCTCCCATCAGCAGGTTCGTCGCTCGGAACGGCTGTCGCGCTCGTTGTAGCGCTACACATCATGCATAAGATCTCTTCCCCTCATCAGCTGCTTGCCCCACTCTCCCCCTCTTATCTTCCCTCCCGCTCACCTGGACTCATCTGCCCCGACCGCCAGTACGTCGCTCGCTTCTGTCGCTGGTCCAGTGTCGCCATCTTGCGAGCTAATGCGGTTGAGTGTGAGGTCTCTCTTCCCTTCCTTCCCAATTCCGTCCTGCCTGTTTCATCTCCCGCCATTTTGAATAAAATCTTGTATGCATTTTCCTGATTGAATTATTTACTTACTCATCTTGGCTTCGTTTGATGCGATGCGACAAGTGCTTTACATAGGCTCAATCTTGGGGAGATCAACGTAACTCAATAACTTTTTTTTTCTCTTCAGAATCTCAAAACTATCGTCCAAGAAATGAAAGAGCAAGTACAGTGCCCGGACAGGAGTTAAGGGCGCAACACTTTTCATCCCACAAGTTCAACCACCACAGTTAAAATTAAGATTTCTGGTGAATCAATCCAAAAAGAGTTTCAAATAATGATTATGAAGAAATATTTTGGAAAAAATAAAATAAAATAAAATTTGTGATTTTTTTTTTGCTGATTTTCAAAAATGATTAATATGCATTTGAAGCACCTAGAAAATTCAGAGAGTAAAGCCTGTAATGTGACAAGAATGATAATAAATGAAAAAAAATTGAACCAAAATAGTAAGGCCACTTGAGTGATGAGTGAAATAGGGCCAAAAATTTGGAATGAAAATACATTTTGCACTGAAATCAGATCTAATTCAATTTTCAGGCCTGTTTCTATTGCCACTAAATTTGCCTTGCTATTTTGGTTCATTTTTTCATTTATTATGACTCTTATCACATTCCAGGCTCTACTCTCTGAGCTTTCTAGGTGCTTCAAATGCATATTAAACATTTTTGAAAATCAGCAAAAAATTAAAAAAAAAAAAAAAAAAATTATATATATATATATATATATTTCCAAAAATTTCTTCATAATCATTATGTGAAACTCTTTTTGGATTGATTCACCGGAAATTGTGATTTTAACTGTGGTGGCTGAACTTGTGGAATGAAAAGTGTTGCACCCTTACCTCCTTTCCAGGCACTCTACATAGGAAAAAAAAATGATGGGCTGACGGCTATTCAGAATCAGAAATTAGTTGAGAAACAAGCACAGAAATAGGATTGGTATTGTTGTGTGTTGGATGGATGGGAGGGGCAGTTGGAAGCCTTAGAGATCTTCCAGAGTTTGCAAAAGTCTGCATATTGCTGAAATCTTGTTGACATCTTTTTGTTTTTTATTATTGAGAAATCCTAGATTATTAATTCAGAAATGAATCCCTTTTATTTATCTCATTATAACTAGGGTTATTATCCACTGGGTTGGGTCTATCCTCAACTTACTACTGCTTCTTGTGCTTTGGCATATCTCAATGTACCATGACCAAAACAATTAGAGCATGGGGTGCTGGGGACTGTGAACCATAAATAGATAATGAATACATGATAGGATGTACCTGGAAAAGCTAGACAGGCACATGCAAGGGTTTTGCATAGTTCAAACCTTGTGAGAGAAAAAGCTGAGATGCTGGCTATAAAGTTACCACTAAACTCAACAGTCCTGTCACTGATAGAATAAGGGATATTCTCACACTTGGAAAAGTGAATGGTATTTCATCCCAATTCATTCTATTCAACCACAAAGACTCATGCAGTAGTTTAATATGCAATGCAACATGATGTCATGGGTAAATCAAATGAATTGAAGTGAACCACATGAACTGCTTTGATGCAAGATGACACTATTATGGCCTCATTTGATGTAAGAATGGTGGAATATAATAGAGACTTCTAGTAGCCCCTTGGGGGGACCTCTAGTGTATAAAAGGAGGCCCTCTTTGGACCTGAAATTTATCCCCAGCATATTCACCCACTGGCATAGAATAAGTGTTCCCATGAACACTCTGTGCCTACTATTAGAGTAGTGATATAAACCCTTTTCTTATTTCACCTCACTGGGATGTTGGTCAGCCACCTTGAACCTCCCCATTAAAAATTCCTTATAAAGTAGCTACTGTAACTCAATCACCTCTGGCTGAGTCAACCAGATCAAGTGCTTGCCATTTACTTCTCACCTATCCTTCCAAACCCAAAAATAACCCTCTTTTGGTACAGCCTCTTCCCAGAAACTATGTTGAGGGGTTCCATTTGCATTACAATGCCAAAAGCCCATTCAAGAGGTATTGTGACTAGATAGTTGCATGTGCAATACATTATTTATGAGAGAAGGACATATGGATATGATGGGCTAGGATCTATATACAACTTGGAAATACAGAAATTATTATGGAAAGCTTTTGTTTGGAATGGAAGAAATTATATTATGTTGTATTAGGATTGGAAAAAAGGAAAAAAGGGTTGTTTGAAGGAATATGTCTAGATCACATTTAGAACAGAGGATGTGGTTTTGATTGAAGTTTTATGTCTCCATTGGGATTAGAACAAGGTACATACCAAGGCTGGATGACCTATATTTGGTCTCAACCAAGATTGAAAACTGGAACAGAGGTTGTACCACAACTAGAACACTTTTTGTCTCAACCAGGGATGGAATGGAGGTTAGGGATAGCTATAAGGGTAATTACTTTCACTAAAAAAAAAAAAAGATTGCTCAACTGCCTGCAGTTGACATGCAGCATGCTCCAGCCAAGCTGCCATCCAAACTCCATATGTTTGCATATGTAGATTTTTTTGGCACAGTCACTGTGCAGTGTGCACAGTGACTGTGCATAAAAGTGTGGTTGAAAAAATCTTTGAGAAAGGTTGGAGTAACACCACAAGGTTCTTTGGACTTTCTGCATATCAACTGCAGGTATTTGAGTGAGTTTTTTTTTTGCAGTGTTTGTAAGGGTATTTAATTTTTTTGAGGGTGGAATAATGCTATATAAGAGTTTTGGAATTCAGTATTTGGAAAATTTGTGGAGGTAAATAATTGTGAAAGGAGGAGAAAGGAGAGAAGGATTAATGTGTCAAGAGAGGCAGAGACCCCAAGAGTAGGAAAGATGGGTTGACTGGTGATTCTGGAACTTGCCAATCAGAAGACTCTGTTGAAGGCCAAAACCTGACTGATGACAGCATGTTATTCAGACAGAATTGATTCAGACCAATCAGAAAACAGGATTCAGGTGGAATATTAGTTCACCTGAAGCAAAAATCTCTCAGGGAGCTCGCCTGCAGCAAAATTTCCTCACTCTTCAATATAAAATGAGGTCCTCCCCCCACCAAATTCAAATTCTTTCACAACCAACCTACCAGATTCTGCCCTGATCTAGCAGCTTGTAATTAGTGGTTAGTGGTTAGTTAATTATTAGTTAGTGATTGGTAGTAGTTTTATCATCATTTAATTTTGCCTTCAATTTTTGAGTAGTATTAGTAGAAAAAAAAATGAGGAGTAGTGGATCATAGATAGTAGTAGTAGTAATAATACTAGTAGTAGGAGTAGTCACAGATCCAGCAATAATTGATTTAAGGGCTTCAAAAACAGATTATTAATTTACAAGTCATTAAAAAATTTGTCACCACTAGCTGATTTTCAAGTATAAAATTAGTTAGTGGTAAAATCTATATTCATTAGTTTATTAGTAGTATCAGTATTAGTTTTTAGGGTTATCATTTCACATAATCAATCCCACTAGATTTTTTATCAATTATCTGAATTTGTAAGAGGTCTAAAATATTATTGGAAAGTTATCTAGGTTTGATAGGGGCTACTATTCATATTAATATTGAGTCAAGCTTATTAGTATTAGGGGAGAAGTTTTTTCAAACCACCTGTCAGTTGTAATAGATTTTATCTAGTTGTGAAATTAATTTTCCCCTCAGAGGATCTTGTTGAGATAAGAAGCCCGTATGGAAGTGATTTTAATATGATTGTACTGATTGTATGCTTCTACCAAGCAGCCCAATCTCTCCTCTATTACTGGCTCCTCACTTAACCCCTCTTTTCTCACTGAATAATATAACTATCATTATCACACCAAGGTCAGCTCCATGAGTACTGGTCAGATCATCAGTCTTAAGTCCCTGCTTTCCCTCAACAGATCTTTACCAAGTATCATTATTTTTCCCACAGGTGTCGCACACTGTATATCAAGTGTTTGGTCTTGAGGGATTTATCTCTTGCCATCTACTCTAATTATTAAGGTATTTGGTGTTTCAGGAGTATGGGCTTAAACTCCCTGTGGTCAAAGCATATCACTGTACTCATGACTTACTCTCAAAGGCAGATATTACTCTTTTCTGCCTTTAAGAGTACTTCAGTACCATAATATTACAGCCAATACAAGAAATCTTGTGGACTTGGGACTAATTTATTTTGTGACTTCAGCCACTTTCAACTTGAGCCCCCCAGCCTGTATGCAATTGACTGTACAGGAAAATGGCTAGCTGGTTTTTTCCAAAAAAATTTTGTTTTTTAGAATCAGGTTTTGAGATCAAAACTAATTGACTTTGTTGGAATTCTGGATTCATTCCTTTATTTTTTCTTCTCAATCCTAAAAAACACATTGATTAAATTGTTTGCGGTTGAATCATTAAGCTATTCTTAGAAGCATGATAGTATAGTTTTGGTACCTGCATGTAGTCATTGAACCTTGTCTGAGTAGTCAAAAATTAATCATTCTAGTCTCATGGAATTGTCTCTCTGATTTTTATCACTCTTTTATTCAAGATTGTTTTTTCTTCTTTCATTTTCAAAACCACAACTTGGCCTGCTTGTACTTAGTCTATTTATTTAGCATAGATACAAGCAATATCACTATTGGTTCTTCTCCCTCCTTTTCTGCACCACCTTGAGCCAATCCAGGGATCCTCTCTTGAGCATCTCTTCCCCTTATTAAACCTTCTTCATCCTGATTATCCTTAACCTTGAGCTCAGAGACTTAGAAATTCATCAGACTTGTCATGAAAAAAATGGGACTGATACTGCCCATCATGTGAGGAATAGCCTGCTGGAGCAACCCTGAGCAACCTCAGGGCTCAGGTCCACAGTCCAGAACTTTGGGGACCTGTATCACTGGGTGGCTGACCTGCATCAAGCCTTTCAGTTCTGTAGAGTTTATGTCCTACCCTATTGGGGCTGCACCCTCCCAAAAAAATGCACTATTGGTTCATTGAAATCACCTGATTCCATTCATATCCAAGGTTGGTCTCAATTGGTCTTCTCTTGAAACTCTACTCAACCAAAATTGAAGGATAAGGTTAAATGAACCCAAGATTCATTGTGACAAGCTCAACAAGGTTTAGTTTACACTGGCAGCAAAGTTAGGTTTTTCAGGCACTGTATGCCTGCCTACTAGAATTGGTGGAAGCCATTCCTTCTGCAATGGATACATATTTGACCCTGGACCATCTTCCTAATTTGGCATATTTGGAGGCACCTTGTAACATTTTTTATGGTATTTAACAAAAAAAAATCAAATCCTGAAAATATCATAACTATCCTTCTTTGTGTTAAAACTATTTAAACTCTTAAGGCTTGGTGAGCTTGTTCATCAGAACAGGCTTCATAGCCCTTTTTACACCTCAAGAGAAATAATCCGGCCCTCACACATCTTCCGCTTGCACAAGCTTTGGAAACCCCTAGTAGTTGGAGTCGTAGTCAAGCAGTAAGTTGGTAGCGAGTGCTTTAAACTGGCGGGCGCAAGAAAGTTAAGAGGAACAACAAGCGGAGATGTTTTAATTGTAGGAAACGGTGATTGCAGGGTGCTGAAGAAGAGACCAGTAGACAATGGATGCTCAGTGGATCATTCAAGTTTTTTGAGGGGAAGTGGGGTGTGAAGATGAGCAAATTGATTGGTTAAGAAGCAGACGCCGAAGGTGCCGATGGCACAGAGACTATAGCAAAGCGAAGGGCCCTTAGTCCAATACAGCCCGGTCGCAAACAGGGGCCCGAAGGCGCGGCCGAGCTGGCCGGCAGAGCGGAAGTCGCCGAGTGCTTTTCCCCGGGCGATCTTCTGTGTCTCATCCGTCCTTTGTCCACCATTGTCTTCCTCGTCGCACTCGAGACTCGCCAGAGTGTTCAAGGAGTTCACCACCGACGCACTAACAAACGCGAGTGCTCCTGCGGCACTGTAGAGGAACAGCGCACTCAGGCCGTCAATCTCGCCTTCTGTCTCACCACCTGTCTCTCGTCTCAAGAAGGGTAACACCGATAGTAAGACCAGCGAGGTGATGCATGCCTTGAGCCCTGACTTGACAAACCATAGCGGCGGCTTCTTGGACCGTCTGGTGTAGCCTCCTTGAAGCAAGGAAGATAAAACACCAATAAATCCGAGCAATCGCCCGTTTTGCGCGTTGGTGAATCCGTACAGATCGTAGGTAACTATCGGTAAAGATTCAAAAGCATGATCAGTCGCTCTTTTTTGTTGTCTTCTTTCTTAAGGATTTGCGCTCATTCACCACCGATAAGAGATTTGATTTAAAGCATATATTAACATTTCGAAATGAAGGATTACTTACGGAAGGTCAATGTGAACTCTGCACCTGTTAGATATCAGTCGTTCTCTCATCAGCGATTTTCATACGACTTGAGCTAGCAACCACGAATTTGGATTTTAGAGGAAGAATGTGATGGGATCACCTCACCTGAGAAAAAGAACAAGAAGGTGGTGTGGATTCTGGCCAGGATTTTGAGTCGGTGTTGATGTTGCTCCAGCGAAGAGGTAGGAGCTGAACTGCCTTTGCTATCGTGGGAATTCGATCCAGCTTCTGGTTTACTAACTGTTTGAAGGTGCTTGGTTTCTGGCAACGCGATTGTTAGGTAGAGCGTTTCGAAGAGCAGCAGCAAGAGACTGATGAGGGCTGGGACGGCATAGACATTTAAGGCGATACCGAGTAGCTTGGTGGCCTGCAGTGGGGGACTTCGCATGGCGAACCAGGCGCCCAAAATGGGGCCGAGAGTGAAACAAAGCGAAAACGCAATCCCAACCAGAGCCAGGGATTTCGCCCGACTGGCTGGGTCAGAGACGTCGCTAATCACGGCAATACTCAGTTGTACGTTTCCCTCGGAAAGCCCCCCGACGGCTCGCGATAGCACATACGGCCCAAAACTCGTCGAGGTCAACCAGAGGAATGCCGAGAGAATGTTGCCCAACATAGTTAATAGAAAAACTGGTCTCCGCCCGTACCTATCCGATAGTCTACCAATGACCGGCGAGATGAGGAATTGACAAAATGAAAAGATGGAACCCAAGATACCTATAAGGAATCAGAACTCAGGTGGATTTTTTTCTTCTCACATCGACTGCTGCTGATGCGAGCGACTCAAGGATTGTGTATTTTGGAGGGAGTGACGTGAAAGGCCAACTGACCACCAAGAATGGTCACATCCCATTTGTAATTACTGTTGATGGTCATCTGGGATGCAGGGGCTGATCGCCATGAGGCCAATGCGGTCCTAGACGTTCTGATTGTACTCAAGGTCGACGAAAGTAATGTTGTATCCTGTTTTGTTGATTTCAAGCCGGATATGAGACAATAATCAGAACCCTGAGCCACACAGGCGCGTGTTGTGTGAAAACCTTGCTACGTGACTGCGATTGCTAGCCGGATATCTAGGGCTCTGGGCTTATTCGATGCAAAATTCTACTAATTTGATTTGATCACCTGGAAAAAGAATTGGTTGCGACCTACGCCTTGGGTTCTTTCTGCTTCCACAAACGAGGCGATCAATCTAGGGAAGAGTGGCAATGGCATGGTAAATGCTAAAAAGGGTCAGACGCCCTTTCAAATCTGTCAGTGTCGACTGCGCATGGGTATCTCTTCAAACAGAGTCGCGTCGCACATACCGAGCAGATCCAAAAGTAAGGAGACAAATATGATTCTGACTACCCTCCGCTGAACGATGTGTCGGGCATCCTGCGGTTCCTTATCGGCCATCGAGCCAAGTGTAGTCGATGAGAGTTGAATTGTGTTTGGAGAATGAAGAGTGATACTGCTCCGGGGGGACGCACTCTGCCGCCGACCGTGGGGACTTCCCCGCCACCCCCGGAGCATGAGGATGACTGGTGGGCACTTTCTACTCCCAGCCAACCAACATTTTGTTACTTGTGGTATTCAAAATTCAGACATAAAATCATAAAGGCCTTTCACATAGAAATTTCTCACAGGGACATGTCACAATACATGAAACTTTGTTGACAATCCCCTGCCAAAAAAGTAAACTATATTGCCACTATGTGTGATTTTATGTCCAAATTTTGAATCCCACAAATGATGAAGTATTTATATCTTGATGTGAAAATTCCACAGCACATATGATTCTCTTGAGATTTTTCAGCTTTGTCCATGCACCAGAGGTAGTAGGATCATGAGGATTGGCCCAGGGAATGAACCTAGATAATATTAAATGAGAAATTTAGCCCTAAAATTGTATTTAAGGATTTCCCTATAGTCAGGAAAATGTCAATATATTTCCGGAATTAGTGAGAAATTGTTCAAATTGTTCAGATTTAAATTTTCATTTGAATTATTTTTAGGGCCTTGGAGAAACAACTCCCAAGGATTGGAGCTCCAACTCCCAGGACCTAGCAGGCATCCATTTTGGGAGTCGGTGCTCCAATTCATGCCTGCTGTTTGAGAGTCAGAGTGTCAATTTGCACCAGTTTTCTCAAATATATATATATACTAGAGTTCAACGGCGGCTACGCCGCCGGAATATAGCAAGTTCAAGCCCCAATGTACTTCAGTGTCAATCAATGAAAACCTGCATAGCTTTATTCTGTGCTTGCGGGCCTTTTTACGCTAGGACTCGGAGTAGGTCTCGAGTTCGACCCTCTCACAGCACAACCTGGTGACCATAACACAACCATAAGAAAGCCAAATACCCTAAAATTTGAGGGTATTTTGAAATGCCCCCCAAAAATAATTCTGTAAATTTTCAGTATGATAACTTTTAAAAAAATGAACAAGAAGACATAGCCGCTTATTGGAATAATGCTGACTTTGTGGTACACATAACATCTGAATGAGTGCCACCAAAGGCCTAGGAATTTTTAAGAAGTGATTATGGATCCTGAATTAAATTATAAAAATTTTTATTTCACCAGAAAATGTCCAAATTTTCTTATAGAGGTTGTACATGCCTTTTTTGGGCCAAATTCCTACTTTTCAGATATCTGTGGCACACATAACTTTTTAATGAGTGCCTCCAAGGGCCTAAGAGTTTTCAAACAGTGATTATTACCCCTTAAATACATACTACCAGATTGGTGGCCTTAGCAAAGGTAAAATTTTAATTAAAGATGTGTACACGTTGTGGTGGTCTAATTAGGTTTCAAGTATCAAATGTGATAAAGGATCAATTTTCCACCCCATATCCCATAGCTTTAGATATATTTTATCATATTCTTTCCTTATAAGTACTCTAAGCCCCAGTTTTACTCAGTGGAACCCCTTTGGACTAGTATTATGCTGTCAGCCTTGGAGAAAGTATAGTCCACCTATATACTGTCCAAAAGACTTCATTATAAAACTTTCTCACTTTATTCTCCTCTAAAAGTAACCTACATCCATTATTTCCCCCTTTTTTCTACTCTTACCTTAATGTAGAGTAAGAATGATGTTTATATTAATTCTCAAAGTTCAATCTACTTGATTTTCACGCGCGCGCGCCAGGAAAATGCATATATTCATTTCTAAACTCTCCCGCAAGTCTCCCAGTATCCAAATACAGGAAAAATGGCCAAAATTCCAAAATCTTCCTGTACAGGTGAAAATTTTCACAGAGGCTGAACCAAGGGGTATTCTAGCCTCTGTCAAGCTGATTATCATCCCTTACTTCGAAATCAAACCACCAAGAAACAAGATCCTCACCCAGGAACAGCTCTAGAGTCTAAGGACCTTCACTTCTATTTTATACCTCCTACTAACCAGTGTCAGGGATAAAATAACAGTGAGTCTCCTTTCTAGCTACCCTCTTTCTTTCTGATTCATCTAGAAGTCCTGCCTCTCTCTCTCCTTGGCTACCAGCCCCTTTTCTCTCTATCTCACCTGGTTTTTTCTGTGGTTTGTTGCCTAAAACAAAACCACATAGGTTTTCCTTTAAAGACCCTTAGCTTCATTGCTTAAAAGATTGGACTGTCTAGTTCAATCACTAGTCAGACCTTCTCCAGTTTTCTTTGGAGAGGAGGTGTCGAAGATTATCTCCGCTTAATCCAGCTTTTGCTGAGTAAATCATCAATTATAATATCTTCTTCATTAATTAATAAAACAACTAAAAATATCATTTCCTTATCTCTCTTCTCTCACCATGGCTGTTTCTGTGGCACTTGCATGCAAGTGCTTTCACTTCATTTTCTTGAATAACCTGTTGGTAACTTGTGTGACGTTGGTGTGAAGTACATTACAAGTCAGGTTGAACTCAAGATGAAGTTGCTTGCAACTTGTGTTGATGTCAAGCTCAACAATTGACCTGATTTGTTACCCAAGTCAAGCTGTTATCATCCTCTACTCATGAATAACTTAGATCTTCATGCCACCTGACAAAAAATAGGCTGTATTTTTGCCTCCTCCAATTTCTATTTAAATCAGATTTCAAGTCTCAAAATACTGTTTAGGATCATAAGTAAAATGATGTGATTAATGCTGGAGTCTGTATGTTTTTTCTTGAAATGATCATGGCTCATATCATCTTGGTCACCATTTTATGACCTTGATATTCTTTTTCGATTTTTTGATCACATTGAGAATGTGGATGAAAGCCTTGCTAGTGAGCCTTCATAAATTTATAAATCCAAGTCTGTTAGAGCTGTGACAACAGTCATCCACCAGACACCATTCAGCATTAAAAGGCTGAATCAATCCTGAAAACTTCAATAAAAGAAGCTTAAAAAAACACACAACCCTCCCCAATGACAAAAATTTGTTAGCAAACCAAACCTTTGCACATGGTTTAATCACCTTATTCATCTTTTAAGCTTTGCTCTCAACTAACCTGGCAGTGAAAATGATGATATCAAATCACAGGTAAGGCTGAAAAAAAAGACAAAAATTTGGTTTTGGTGAGTCAGTGTCCAGTCGGTCTCTCAAACACCCACCCACACCCACACACACAAAAACTTGGAAGGCCAACTAAATAGCCTCTGTGATTCAATCATCTCCTTCTCCTCCTCCAAAGATGAGCCAATCCTGCTTCTAATCTCCCCCAAGCTTGTATTCAAATCTTTCAAGTCTATTGTGTTGAGTTTTTTCCTTTGCTTTTGCTGAAACGACAGGGCAGAAACCCCTCAGCCAGCAGCTGGCATCTTGTCACCATAACGTACGGCCGTACGTTATGGTGACAGGGAAGAATCAAAGCCCTCAGCAACACAGGTGTCATAGCACCACAAATGCTTTACATAATCAACCTTATTTTTACTCTTGGCTTATCCTCAAAGCACTGTGATTGTATCATGACCAAGGGCTTCCTTTATCTTGGTGAAAGGTTGGATGTGATTTTGACATGACATGAAGCCAAGTTTTAACCAAGTTACCAAAAATTTGTAGGTGAATTGTGGAGGATATCAACTGAACTTGGGAAAAATTTCACCAACAATCAGGGAAAACTTGTGCATGACTTACAAACAACACATAACAGGTATCAGCTCAGTTTATGACTGAGTTAAGAGAAAGCACTTGCATGCAAGTGCCAAGGAAACAGCCCTGGTGTCTCAACCTATCAATTCTTGTGTCCTGGTTGCCACGTAAGAGGTGCAGGCTCACATATGCAGTGGACTTTATCTAGAATATAATTATAGTATAGTACATAGTTGGGTTAGATAAATATATATTCTAAATCCATAGTCATAAATACATATTCTAAATACATAGTAAACATTCTAAATACATAGCCATAAATTCATAGTCTAAATACATAATAGATAGTAGGTTTATAAGTACATAATTAGTATCAACCAATCAGGATTCAGCTTTCAGCCATGAGGTTGTGACCAATCAGCTTGCAGGATTCACTAATCAAGTTCTGACCAATCACAAATCATGGTTCAGGTCACAGTTTTCAGTCATCAAGTTCTGACCAATCACAGCTCATGGTTCAGCTGACCAATCAGAAGACATGGTTCAAACTCCCACCAGCATAAATGCCTCAGTTGGAGTTCACACCAGCAAAAATACCTCACCTTTCAATATAAAAGGAGGGCCTTTCTCCCTCCAAGTTCAATATCCCATCATCCAGCCACATCATCCCATCCACTGGCAGGAGATCCCACTTCCTATACACGTATCTCATCTCACAATCAACTTTTATATCAATATATTTTCCCTTAGCTATACATAAAACATAAACCCTATAAAAACAACTCACTTCTCTACTTCACTCTTCCTTATCATCATCATCCACTCACACATTTCTTCCTTATCATCTTACCACACAAAACATTCAACTCTAAAAAGATTTCCACTTCCATCAATTTCAACTAGTCTGAACATCTTTTATCCCAACTCATCCACTCACCTATTTTTTCATCCACTATAAGAGTCTGCTGTATCATCCATATAAAAGAAAGTCTGATTAGAGACCGCTACACATAGTATTCTCTAACATTAGTTTGCCACAATAAATAAATAAATTTGTTCTGTTAGCTCTTGTGTAGTACATAGAGGGGCAGGTCTTTCAAACCACCCATAGCAGTTGTCATACTTCATATATATTTGGAATATCACTTCTGTTATTTCCCCTTGCAGGACTGCCATTCCTTGGTGTCTTCATAGATTTTGTTCTGCACAGCAAGATGTTCATGTTGTCCATGTCCCAGGCAATGAGAAACCACTGAAAAGCCGCAGTGTCCATTGGATTCAACATCTAGAACTTTGGAGACATAGGGTTGAAGGATTTCTGGGAGGTGGTGAACATAGTCTGGATCGTGAGGTGGGGGTTTTTCATTGGGAGTTCTGACAGCTCGAATGGGTTGAAATTTATTCTTTGGAGTCTCTTCTTCCACTTTGGTCTTCTTCTTCTTCTGTTCTTCTTCCTCTAGTTTGGCCTTCTTCTTCTTCTTATGTTCTTCTTCTTCTTCTTATGTTCTTCTTCTTCTTCTTCTGATCTTATTCCTTGTCTTCTTTCTTCCTTTTTTTTTCCCAAGATTTCAAAAGAGGAGGGGTCTTGGGTGGTGATTTTGTGTTTGTTTGGGGAGCCTTTGGGTCTTCCATGTCCTTTGATTGGTCCTTTGGGCAGCTTGAGGTCAATCACAGTTCCAGATCCTTCAAGTAGGCGTGAGATGGCTGAAAGTTGGATTGCAGGTTGAGAGGGGTGGATTTTGAGTAGCCTTTCTTTAATCTTCTCAATTTGTTCTTCACTGTTGCTGTCAGGATTGAGTTTGAATTGGCAGAGATCCTGTTCCCATACATATTAAAAAAAAATCAGTTCTGACTCCCAAATATTTTTTTTCACCATCAACATTAGAGCACCGACTCCCAGATGACTCCCAAATCAATTTTTGTGTGCTCAAAATTGGAGCGCCAACTCCCAACGACTCCCAAATTATTTTTATTTTATTTTTTAAATTGGGGCATTGACTCCCAAATTCCACCACCCAAAAAAAAGATAAAAAAAAACACACAACAAACAATTAGACTCACCTTAATATGCCACTGCTCATGAATTATCTGGCTGAACAGTTACCCCACAATCAATTAATTTGGCAAGCTGGTGCTTACAAGGAATTCCTGTATGTATATGATGGCATAAATTGCAAGAGTCTCTTTCAGTGGCAGTGAGGTGGGAGGCTTGGGAAAGGTTGTTTTGGGATTTTTGGAGGGCAAAGTGAGTGATTCAGCCATGGCAATTGTGGAGGATTTAATTTTTACCAATAAATTTGAGAGAATCAATTTTTTGCTGGTGGTAGTGGGCAGAGATTTCATGTGATTGAGCTTCCAGGGCATTGGTGATTATCTTGATGACAGCAGTGAAGAAGTAGTTGGGGCCAAGCAATTGAGATTTGATGAAGGATTGAGCTGATTCCATTTGAGAAGTGGTGTGATGTTCAAAGTGAGGAATTGATATAGTCCAAGCATTTGAATTTTTTTCTGCCACTGGTAGCCAAGTTGAGTGCATGTATTCTTCAAATTTGGGGCCATATTTTGAAGCAAGTTTTTGAAATTCGTTGTGAAAATCAGATTGGCTGGGACGTTGAATCTGTCAGCTATGTGTATGAAACTAGAGGGATCCAATGGATAAATCTAGTACTATCACTGTGCTGAAATTATCAAAAGAAGAGATTACTCTCAATCTACCTAGGGTATTGCTACTCTAGTTAAACTAATGTCCCCTTGTAGCCCAATCAAGGATGGCTTAAGGTAGGAGATGCCTCTTTAATATCAACTTACTTTTTATACAAGTGAAGAAGATAGAGGGACAGCTGAGCTGTACTTATAAAAAATAACAACAGAGTTGTTAAAAGTAGCTGGCAAGCACTTAAACTGATTGGCTGCTTGACAGAGGTGGTGGTCTTGCTGCAACTACTTTTAAGGATCAAAGAGAAAGCTTTTAAATGGGGCTTTTAATAAGACTAACTATTGTTCCAGTGGTAAAA
>SMGU01011010.1:0-13301 GCA_004348175.1 Puccinia novopanici
ATAATAGAAATAATAATAGAAATAATAATAGAAATAATAATAGAAATAATAATAGAAATAATAATAGAAATAATAATAGAAATAATAATAGAAATAATAATAGAAATAATAATAGAAATAATAATAGAAATAATAATAGAGATAATAATAGAAATAATAGAAAGAATAGAAAGAATAGAAAGAATAGAAAGAATAGAAAGAATAGAAAAGAATAGAAAAGAATAGAAAATAATAGAAAAGAATAGAAAAGAATAGAATAGAATAGAAAAGAATAGAAAAGAATAGAAAAAGAATGGAAAAAGAAATATTTTTTTAATTTTCACCATTTAAGAGTACCACAATGGAGAACCTGGGGACCAGCCCGGCTGCTGAGCCTGGCGGCTTTGGATGGCCTTCCAGCGGATTGGCAGATGGAAGAATAGTGATCATGCATAGGGTTGTGCATTAGTGCCAACCCTAGGTGGTCACAATTCCAAGGAACTTCCTAAGCAAGCTGGAAGTTCCTTGAGAGGTGACAAGGTATTTTGAAACAGCTGTAAGATCCCTTTGAACTCTTTTCAAGAAGGATGTTTGGCTCCACACTTTTCTCAACATGGGCCATCCAGAAAGTCAAGAACACTGTAGGTGGCTAGTTATTGGTTACCCAGACTGATTGTCCTTGGTAGACAAGAAAGAGCTTGCTAGGGGGTCACTGCAATCTGTGCCCCTGTGTGAGCTCAAGAATCTAGGGGAAGGAATTAGACATGCTAGAACTGTATTTTGGGTTGACACGCAATTACAGGGTAATTGGTAATGGAAGACTTCCCATTGGTCTGGATTGCTTAATTTAGACTGGCTAAACCTAACTTCTAAACTTTGTTTGGTTATGGGAACTCATCTGTCATCATTCTTCATCACCAAACAAAGTTTGGAATTTAGAATTAGCCTGTCTAAATTAAGCTTTCTGGGTGAAGGGAAGTCTTCCAATCAGGATTTGGAGTAGTTTTTTAAGGGAATGAAAGGGCTTAAATTGCAGAGATAAAGGGGATACAAGAACAATAAGAGGCAGCTGGAATACAAGAATTCTACCACAAGGAAAGAAACAAGTTTTGCGTACAACAGTATTTATAACATAACACCATCAAACAACTAGAAGCTTCTTATGAATGAATGTTTACTGTTAGATAATGATTTGTTGAAAATTGCTGACGGCTAGAATTTCAAACTGGTTTTATGTGGAGATTTTCTTAATTAAAAAAAGAAAATTTTAAAATCGTTACACCCGGTATGATGCAGGCAGGAGGGCCCTGATTGGATGACTGATATCAGTCGTCCTGCAAAAGGCTCTTCGGATAACGGGTGTTGAAATTATCCACAGAGCTCATCCGGATAACCCACATAAATATTTATGTTGGCCATCCAGCTGAGACTGGGAGGGAAGAAAGCTCTCTGGATGGCCGATATATCGATCGTTAGATAACCGATATGGATCATGTATGTAGGTTCCCTTATCGCCCGATCAGTGCCGCAACGACGTCACGTGTTTGCAGGTTGATGTCTCCTGAGACCAGCCCCACGGCATCTGAGGTGCCTCTCAGGACAAGATCAAGTGAGCGGCGCCAAGTTCGATGCAGGGATAATGGGCGACCAGTTCGGCCAGGAGTCCAGCTCAAGTCTACGTATGACAACAGCTGGTGAACAAAAAAAAAAGAACCATCAATTGCCATTTCGACCCGCTGCAGGTTTCTATGCATCCGATTGAAAGCACTTCATGCGCCAGCCCAACACATGCGAGCAACGGTCCCTTCAGCAGCGCGATGTAGGGAACCACCAATCGACAATGGCCTGTGTTTGTTGCGGTGCGATATGAGGCCATCCATGTCTTTGGCCGGGATCTCTGCTCTCTATAGTGATATTAAGATCATCGGGTTGGATGGGCTTGCAGGTAACAAATATTTATTTATATTCGCAGTTGTGCTCTCTTACTGCCACCAAGGCATCGGTCGGAGAGACGGATGATCGATCCGAGGTCTCATCGGGGCTGTTTCTCCGATTATTTGAGTTCAAACTGTATATTGAAACAATATTCGTAGCCACTCCCAAGCGCTTAAACTCTATACCACCACCAAGCTTCTGCGAGTGCCACCAGAGCCTCATCCATCGAATTTTGGACCGCATACATACCTGACTGGAGTGGTGCCTCCTCAGCGGAGTCGAAAGCCTCGCACTAGGGTCTCTTTTTTCTCACTAGGAGGGCAGCTTCCCGCCCCCGCAGACAGAAAGGGTGCTATCCTGACGAACTCGGGTGGGGCTATAAAGCTGCAAGTAACTGCTCCCAAGCATCCCGTCGCTGGTGTGTTAATTATCGTTTTTTTAGTCCACTCCGCATCAGCGCGTTGATTCCCACGATGTTCAAGCCAGGATTGACTATATTATGTATAATCTGACCCTCCCAACGGCAACACTGGCCTGTTGGATCTTCCATGCCCTCAACCTTCGTCCCTGCAACCGCCAACAACAAACAACTCGGCAAAAGAGATATACCAACGTATGTATAATTTTCTACCCAGATTGGTTATAAGAAGGAACGCTTCCTCCACCAGCCTTTTCTCGCTCACCCCTCCGCCTTCCTCATCTGACCACCTCAGCCCGCCTTGCGTCCATCCTCAGGAGGCCGAAGCCACGATCTAAACCCCTTTATACAAACCGGCCGAAATGAACAAGGCCAATGAAATCTGCATCACGTTTAACAATAACAATAGTGTCACAACCGCAGGGCTAGCCGGAACGGAGACAGCGTCATGGAATTGGGACACGATGAAGCCTTCGGAAGCGGGGGCGGGAACGATGACGAGGCTGATGTGTGAGATGGTGATTTTCCTGGGTCTGATGGCGATCCAGAGTGGGCTGCTCCACCCGAAGTTCCAGGGTTCGCAGACGGCGCGCCTGGTGCGGCTATCGCTGGGCCCGGCGATCATCGGCTGGTGGCTGTGCTTTCCGCTCCGCGTCCCGCTCCAGCCCTTCCAAGACCGCACCGTCCTCCCCGGCCTCTTCGCCGGCATCATGATCCTCAAATCCTGCGAATGGTCCTTCGCAATTGGCCCTTACCATCTCCGCTCCCTCACTTTTATCAACGGCGTCCCCTTCTGGCAGAAAGATCCTCCTCCCCCGAGTAAGCTTGCCCCTGAAGACTCTGAATCCAACTGGCGCGACTTGGCCTTGTGGGTATTATTGCAATTTTCCGCGTAAGTTCGTGTCGCTTTTCCTTTTCCTCACTTAAGTTGTCTCAGAACTCATCTCTTATTTATTTTCTTTTTACTAGTCAACGCGGATTCAGATGGTCATGGGGACCTGCGGGCAGAGGGAATGAGCGGACATTCCTACAAATGGTAATGGAATTGGTTCGGCTGCAGGTGACGCTGCTCCCATGTCTAGCATATATGCTATATTCGCAGGACTGGAAGACGATGGGCATTGACTCGCGAAGGCCCCTTGTAGCGTTGGGGGTGCCGAGATTTGTGGGACTTGGAGTGATAGGAAGTGGGCTGCACTCTTTGAGCACGATGTTAGTGATCAGCACGTCGCTGGAGATGATGAACATCATGTCGGTACTCCCGACGTACTATCTGTACCCACTTGCGCAAAGAATGGGGCTATCACCCAGGCTATCGGAGCAGCTCAATCCCGCCGGCTTCCCGCGCCAGTTTGGGCCCATCCTGGAGCTCTCCTCTCTGGCCCATTTCTGGGGCAAGACCTGGCACCAGAAACTCCGTCGCCCCTTTCTCTTCTGCGGCGGCAAACCCGCCATGGCCCTTGCCCGACGCTTCGGCGCTTCCCAATCGCTCCAAAAGGCCTGCGGCGTCATGGGCGTCTTTATCGTCAGCGGACTCTTCCATGAACTGCGTGAGTCTCTTCTTATTCATCATGCCCCTCCCTGCAGGATATGGGTCGTTGATGCGGTGTGCCGGCCGTCCCTTCTAGCCATGTATGCATTCCAACGAGAGCCGCACCCGTACCCACGAAAACTATTCCAGAGTTTCCCGGGCAGTTTCCTGTTCTTTTTTGTGCAGTCATTTGGGGTCATACTAGAGCCGATGATCATCCCGCACATCCCCAAGAGGCTGGGCGGGGGCAGACTGTGGACGGCCATGTTCCTTTTCCTCACCGCCCCCCTCTTCACCCGCGATGTCGCCCAGCCCGCCGGCATGTTCAGCCGCTACCGTGTCCCCCAACTCTGGTCCTGGGTCGACTTCCTTCTTCCCCCCGCCCTCGCCGCCCAGGTCCCTCCGAAACCTTCCATCAACTTGATCTCCTGCCCTTGATCTTGCATATATTATCTCTTTCTCCTCCCCATACCCATCATGTATGTACCCCAAGCAAACAAAACAAAACAAGAAAGGATGCATATCAATAATGTACTTCGATGGATTGTAAGTTAGACCCCCATAGTTGTATGCATATGTAAGATTTTTTTTATAGACTTTTTCGAACCATGTACTGCGTTGATCCTGAGTGTAAGGAATCAAAGAAGCCCATGGTCTCTACTGCGTTGCCCCTGAGTCTAAGGGATCGAAGAAGCCAATGGTCTCCCTCAAAAGTGAGGTGTTCAGGAAAAGTGGCATCACAAAACAGCATGTTAGGTGCTCAACAATGATTGCGGAGCACGAGGAAAGAATTGCATATATGAGGTGATGACCAGGAAGAGTTCCAAAGAAAGGAGCGGAGGCGATGGATCAATTAGAGGGAGTAAAGAACGAGTCGAGTTTTGATTGTTTGGGGTCGTAGGGGGCCTTACCGATACCGCCGGGCTGGCGAGAGAGGCCGACGAGATGGTCGACGACGTTGGCGGCGGTTTTCTCGAAGCGGGAGAAGGGGAGGGGCGTGTTGTTTGGGAGGTTCCTGGAGAGTCTGATGCGGTCCCAGCCGGTGTTTGAGAAGTGTTCGAGGCTGGTAGGAGGGTTGCCGGGGCACCCGGCGAGGCGCTTGAGGACGCCGATGAGCTCGGCGAGGAAGATGCCGTGCGAGACGATGCACATATGCACGTCGTGCTCTTTGTCCCCCGACGACGTGTCCGGCTGGCCCAGGATCGAGCACCATGTGGGCTCCAGCACCGTGCTCACAAACTCCTCCGCCCGTCTCGCCACGTCTTCCCGGCTCTCTCCGTCCGTGAACTTCAAGGCCTTGTTGGTGTAGAATCCTTCGTACGTGCATCGCCCCGAATCCCATCGCTCGCCCTCAGCCTCGCCAAAGTGCTGCTCTCGTAGCAGCGCCAGAACTTCCAGCGCGTGTCCTCCTTCCGCCTCCGTCTGCACTGGGTTCTGTAGGTTCTGGATTCGGATCTGGTTGGCAGTCATATGAGCTCGTTTGAGGTCCGAGCAAAAGATCCCTGCGATTGTTTTCAGATTCAGTTTCTTGTATCCATCCATTTTCGATGATGTGTGTGAGATGTGGATATGGATGAGAGTATATAAATATGTAGCTCAACTATCAAAGCAACAATTCTTGAGGGAGTCGCCGAGTCGCTGGGCCTGAGCATGGCCGAAGTTGGTGAGGGTTGCGTCGCGATGTCCGGCCCAGATGGGGAGGATATTGTCGGTTGATTCGCCGTGTCGGACGAGGGTGAGTGTGAGCACTTGTTGGGCCATTTCTTCTCGTATGGATACTCGGAGTCGAGAATCCGATGTGCCGTATATTCGTGCGCCCAGTCGGAATACTCTTCTTGTTCCTCCCGCGGTCCGCGCCCCAAAAGCCCGATCGGCCATCGGCCCCTCTTCATCCACCGGTTCCGCCCGGCAGAGGCCCATCTGGACGCCACCAAACTGCCGCCATCGGCTTCCTTTCATCCAACGTCCCGCCCCATGCTTGGATCCACACTTATCATTTATATATTTATTTATCTGCAAGATGTGGATAGTAGCCTCACCATGCATTCCTTTGAAACATGTGGAAACCCATGATGAAATTTATAGCCTGAGGCCTTCCATCTAGTGTCGTCCAATCACTAATTGGCACATGTGTATGGATGCCCTTTTGCCGATGGCTCAGTGCTGGTGGATGGAGGATTTGCACAGGGGCGCTTTCCATTCCCTGATGTGCCCCGTGTTCATTTCTGAATGCAACAAACCTGGGTACTAGTGATATCCCAAGACGCAATCCAATTCATCATCAGCATGTTGGATATCAAGTCATCAACGGGCAGCAACGGTGCACTTGTTGCTTAGTGTATTCAAAGCCGCCCATCCACAGGAAACCCCTCCGCCATCCATCCAAGATGACTACTTTCTGCTGGCCTTAGCGACGCCCCCGCATCCCAATCCTGACACACTGAAAGCCTTTTTTTTCCCTTTGAACATGTCATCACTTCTGCGGTCGTGGTGTGCATGTCAGCAGCCCACTCTTTCCATCGCACCCCACAGGGCGGGTCGCCATCGACAAAGGAATAGTGTGCCTATTAAACCGCCGTCGTGTAAGCTCCTTGTCCTCCCCACCCCCTCTCACTCCAGCCTCCATAGCCACTCCAACCCACCCAACCTTAACGACTATTATTTATTACATATAACACATTATTAATCATGCGATCCTTCGTCCTCATCGCCACACTCTTTCTTCTGGCGTCCCCAACATTCGGCCAGGAACAAGTAAGTGTAGGGATGGCGGCGGAGTGAAGAGCCATGTTCCCAATGAGACGGCGCCAGCAGTGACTGACAGATTAAACTTTTAAATGAATCGATGGGGTTGGTAGAGGCGGGGAGGAAGCGGGACAGAGTTGAGTGGGGAAGCAGGGAAGAAGGGGTTAGAGCGACGCAGCAGTCGCGGGTCGCTATTGGGGAAGATGGGGAAGGGCTTCAAGGCCGTCGGGAGGAGCACGTCGGCAAAGGTGTTGCCGACGAAGCCGGCCTTCAAGGGGCCCTCGAAAGACTTCGACCCCGCGGCCCCCCCTTCTTCTACGGATGCGACCCCAGCAGCGCCCTCCATTGCCGAGCCTCGTCCCGCCGCCCTCCCTAAGCCCAAGCCTCCGTCCACTCACACCTCCGCCGCCGCCCAACAGTTGCACAAGAAAGACGACGACGGCACCGCACCTCCATCATCCACCTCCCAGCCCGACCACACATCTCAAGCTAGCGACGCAGCAAGGAAGGAAGACGAGAATCCCGAGTCATCCTCCCGCACCTCGACGCTCTTCACTGGCGCAAAAAAGGCCCTCGGATTTCTTAACAAGCCGCAGGAGCCCGCCGGAGCCGCCTCCTCCCATCAGGACTCCTCTCCCCCGGACGCCTCGCTGCTCTCCCAATTCATCCACTGGGGCCCCATCAGACGTTTCAAGGACGAAGCCCTGCAAGTTGATGAGCAAGAAGAACTACCCTCTTCTTGACTATGTACCTTTCTTCTTATAACACAATATCGGGCTTGCTATCATGCTCCTCACATCTCTTTTCTTTTCTTCACTTCCCCTACCCTATTCTCTCTTGTCCTAGCTTGTATTTATGTTCATTCCACTTGATTATTTTCTGAGAAAATTCCTGTTGCGAGTGCTGGTTACTTGGTTTCGTGTCGAATTCCTTATTTTATACGTCACTTCATAGGATGAATGATAAGTCGTAGTTCCAAGTAAATTGTGCGCCTTTGTTCCAAGGCCTTTGGCTATTGTGGTTGATGTGATTAGATTGTCTTGAATGCGAGGAGTTGAGACGGGGGTGAATCCCCGGGGGGCCCCGCCCACTGGCCCGGCAGAGTTGAGAGGCGGTTTGCTGTGCTGATAGTGGCGACGCAGAAAGGAACGATGAGAACTCTCGGCCTCTTCTTTTCCTTCTTCTTCTTCTTCTTCATCAGCGAAACCATCCAGAACAGAAGCACACGCCAGCAGTTCGTACTCAGTCCCACCCAGCAACAACAGACCACCCTCGACCTCCTGCCTCCCGATACCTATCTCGGATGGTCCAGCTGGAGCTTGCAGGCTTACAGGGGGGAGGTACGCTCTTATCATCTACTACTCCAAAAACCCTCCTCTCTCTCTCTTTTTTTTTTATTATCACTGACTTTTTAGGGGTTTTTTTTTTTTTTTCTTTGTGTAAAAAAAAGGGATATGGGTTTTACTGGTTGACCGAACAGAACGTCAAGGCTCAAGCTGATATCATCTCCAAAGAGTTCTCCCAATTTGGGTAAGCTACTCCTGTTGTGTTGACCAAAACTCATGCGCTGGATTATCCACCGAGTTGAGAAATAATGACTGACTAGCGAACATGGGTATTTGCTCAGGTATGATCGCATTAACTTGGACTCTGGATGGCAAGTTGAGTATTACTTCCATTATACAGCAGATAACGTTTTAAACCAGACAGTTCAAAATAAACAAGACCCTGAGGACCCTTCCAATCGAGACTGATGTGTTTTATGTACTCTCCAGGATGCTGAACTTGATGAGTACGGCCGAACGGTTCTCAATAAGCAAACCTTCCCCCATGGAATTCACCATTTACAGTCTTATCTAGCACAGAGACATCTTAAATTGGGGCTATATTACTTACCGGGGATCGATGCAAGAGCTGTGCAGAACCAAGTAAACATTGCTCCTTCACCACGTTTTCAAGGAACTACACTGGCTGATTGATTGGCGTTTGTAATGTGATAGTCTCCGGTGATGAATACGGAATATACGGCCGATCAAATCATCCAATGTCCTTTTATCCATCACCCGTCTGGCTCAAAACAACATCGCAAATGTCATCGACCGATGGCCAATGCCTTCAACGCTGGCTATGCGTTGAACTACAGCCATCCGGGAAGTCAGATGTACATCAATAGTGTGGTGGATGGGCTGTACAGATGGAATGTGAGTTTTGTGAAGCTGGATGCGCTTGTTCCGGGCTCGTCGTTCGACCCGATGGATTACACCAAGTGCGACACACGGGCGGACCTTGCGGCGTGGCGGAAAGCGATCGATTCGCGATATGCGGAGGAGTGGCAGCACGCGGGTCGGGAGCGCATCTGGCTGGTTGCCAGCTGGGCCATCCCGACGATCGAAGGCCCCACCATGGACCAGAACGCCGACAGCTGGCGCGTCGAACAAGATATCGAAGCCTATGGCCAACGTATGACCACCTTCGATCGCGTCATTCGCAACATCAAGGCCGCTGCCCTCTGGACTTCCGTCGAAGAAAATCGCGCCTGGAGGGGCCTCATCGACCTCGACTCGCTCCTAGTCAGTGACATGACTTACGAGGAATCTAAGAGCACCGTCACTCTTTGGGCTATCCTTGTACGACGTCATCATCCACCTTTGTAGACTTCCAACATGTTTTGAATACTGATCCGCTGTTTATCTGTGCTAGGGCTCGCCATTTTATCTGGGAGATGACCTGACGAGGCTACCGGACTCACGCAAGGCCTTAGTTCAGAATGTGGAAGTGCTGCAAGTTGCACGCTTGGCCAGCAGGAACCCAGCTCGTCTGGAACGATTCAACCAGACCAAGCTGGAGCACGCCGGCACCAGCCGGCACAACGGGAGCCAGGCGAACCTCGAACACTGCGAGATGCTGGCCGAAAAGCGACGCATGGTCGTTGGCCTATCCCTCCACCAAAAAGTCGACCCGGAATCCGACCTGCGTCAATGCTTGAAAAATCGGCTCCTTCTGCACCAACCATCCCTTTCCACCACTACTGTCCATCTTGACCCGCCCGCCCTCACGGAATGGAACCTTCAGGTCTGGGTCTTGGATCATCTCCATGGCGTCATCTTCGTGGCTGTCGTTAATGCCGGCAACCAAAATCCGTTTGATGGTATGGGTTGACATTTTGCATCTAGCCACTTAAACTAGGGGTTTTTTTTACACAAATGATTAACCCATAACTTTTTTTTTTTTTTTCTCTTGATGACCAACAGTACCCGTGGACGTCACGATCAAGCTGAGTTCGCTGGAAAGGTTCCAGGGGTCGTCGAGGGGCGGACATGGATGGTATGCGATGCGAGATGTGTGGAAGAGAGAGACGGTGGGCGTGGTGAGCTTCGAGGGCCAGATCGCGCTCCGACTGGATGTGCATGCCGCCGTCCTGCTCCAGTTCACCCCCGTCCCGCCCTCCTCCTCTCCCAGCTAAAGACCATGAGCTTCCTCTCGCTCTCAACCCCCCCCCTTCTTTCCTTTCATCTTATTGTGTTTCTTCTTCATCTGTCGCGCCCTTTCTCTTCTCGCCATTTATATGTATCGGCAGATCCTCTTCATCATCCTCACCATCATCATCACCAAAAAAAAAGCTACACATAAGTGTGCTGCCGTCTTGTTTGTATAGTCATTGTTGTTCTGTGTACCGCTTTCTTTCTCTTCCTCAGCAACCACCAAAGGGCGCGTCAAAGCTCTCTCGATATGTGTTGTTTTTTTTTGCACGGGCTCGCACGACAGCCGGGCGCGGGTGTGTGTGTGGGTCGTGCGCCCATGTCGAGTGTTGTTTCCCGCTCTTGACAAGGTCCACTTGCCGCTGTTTGGCGTGGGGTTCAGAAGACACAGTCTCAGTTGCCGCGCTGGCCGTCAGAGAGGCGTACGAGCGTGGCAGTGTTGTGTGGGGTACAGACAGCCGATGTGTGGGCCTCCGACGAGAGGACATCCCATCCATCACCTTGCCCGCGCACATGAGACGGCACAAGAACGACACACCTCACTCGTGCACAAGACACCTCTCTTTGCTCGACACGTTTCTTCTTCTCCCACCTCTCCTCTTTTCTTTCCTTTTCCTTTTCCTTTTCTTTGCACGTGAGCTCGCCACACAATTGTGCGGTGGATGTGACCAACAACCAGAAAGAACACAAGAAGTGCTCTCAAAAAGGATACGAGACGACAGGGGAAGAAAAGATGCGTGTTATGCGTGTGTATGTATGGATGGGTGGGACGGGAGAGGAGAGACACGGTACACGAGACGAGAGAGAATAATAGGGAAGAGAAAGCCAAGCGCGTGTCTGCATGTAAGTCCTCCAGAGTTCGACAGTGAAGAGATAGACGTCTCACGTGGCTGGGCGGGAATCATCAGTGAGACGAAAAAAAAAAAAAAGCCGGGTGAACGAGACGGCCGCAAGGAATGGTGATCCCAACAATGAGGAGATCGATATGTTACATAGTATGATGAGAGAAGAAAATAAATTTCTTTTCCTCGTAGAACAAATGAAACAAGAGAAAATCGAGAAAGCGGCCTAACGAATCTTGAGGATGGTATACCAATGATCACCCCACGAAGCGGGAGGAACTGAGCATGTAGAGTTGGCTGCGGGCTGGTTGCGAGAATGCGGGGTCCCGTTTGTGTGGTTGTTGTGAGGACCACCTGCGTGCCCGTCCACTTCGCTCTCAGCCGGCTTCCAACACGAATCGCTCAACGTGAGATCGATCAGACATACTTCTGATGGACTCGATCGCGCCTTCAAGACGCCCTTCGGCAAGGCTCCTAAACACACCAGATGCTGGTAAGATGGTAGATTATGTCCCGCGCCTACTAGCGGTTCACCTGCAGTTTAAAAAAAAAACGTTCACCGGAGGCCATCAATTCACTCTTGTACTCATGCTATCTGTGGTTTTCCAAGGGAAAGTGAAGAGCTTACCAGTATCGTAATTCATGTAACTTAATGTATCAATACTGATTGTTGGTGCACAGTGGGTATATTCAATCAAAGAGCTGTGAATCAGCGTTGGGTTGGTCAGAGGAGTCACTGAGTTCTCGGCGAGGGCCTCGATGATTAGTGTGGGTGAAGAGGGAAGATCTGTTGAGCGAGGGGGGAACAGAAAGCTAGCTGCTATGAGAGATTGCATGTAACCTGAGAACGTTCAGGGGAAATGAGGCAAACCTTGGACTTGCGGACACATCACCGCTCCTGCCGAGCTGAAAAGTCTCAGTTGGAATTCAAATGCATCCTTAGATTCTCAATCGAAGACCGACGAGCATGAGCATAGGAGAACGTTTGGTTTCGAACAATCGAGAATGTTGACTCACATTTCTCGCTTTAGTGGACTTCCGATTGGGGGTGCTAAGAACCAAGAAGACTTTGAATCCCTTGAGAGCCAACAGCGTTCCAGTCCGGATAGCACATGATCCTTTTGGGCCATGAGAACCAACGAGGATCGAAATGGTGGAATTGTTGTAAGATTTGGGGGTCGAAATCGATTGGCGGAGAAGCTTGATGATATAATCCGTCATAGAGCGCCCAGCATTTTCGATGCGTTGAACAAGACTGGGGCCGTACTCAACTGAAGCAGACGAAAGCGCCTGATTTAATCGATCAAAGGTGACCGGATATATGGGACGTCCATCATTAGAAAGAATGTATGAGTTTGCCTGGTCACTACTAGGTGATTGTAACCATGGATTTGAGACTGTGGAACCGTTGGTCACTTGTTCTTGGGCTGACAGCACCATTTCTGTAGGTCCTAGGTTTCGATGCCGAGGATTGACTTCTTCTCGGCTTGATGGACCAAAGTGGATGCCATTAGTCTTTTTCCGGTTATGGGCTATTAACCGGTCCTTTGGATCGGTCGAATCGGTCGATGCAATTTCTGCCCAAAGCTTTGAAGAAGGGATATATATATAAAATGAGTATTTGATTTTCAATAAATGGAGAGCTCGATTCAGGCCTACCTTGGCCTTATCAAAAGCCATCAACCCGGCTTGGAAGTCAAAGTCCTGATTAAAATCTGAAGGAACGATTTCAGGGGGAGAGGCGGTGGGCGGTGGGTGGGTAGTAGTGGTAGGGAGAGGGGGTGATAGTTCAGGAGTAGGTATCCCATCCGTATCTTCGAGGGCCGAAAAGGCGCTGTCAGGATCGTTGTCGGTATGTCCACTGTGATTAATGTTAGAATGATGGTGATTGGCTTTTCCGGCTTGACGTTTCTTAGGCTGCTGTTCTCGCCGTCGTCTTCGGGGCAAGGGTTGGACATTTGTGTGTTGGGCTGGGGCTTGACTGTCGTTGGTAAGCACATCTTGATTAGACTTGGGGTTTGATTGGCTCGCAGATCTATGATTAGATCGTGGTTGGATAGAATTATTCGGATGCTGCGTATGATGCTGATGATTGTAAGCTGGACTGGTGGTGGTGGATGAAGACGATGATGATGATGATGATGATGATGCGGTAGTAGTTGATTCTGGGATGATGGGTAGGCCATCCTTGAAGAGATGACTTGGTAGGAATGGTGGACCGAGTAGTGAGAGGACGTGTGGTGTTGATAAGCTTTCGAGTTCGGCAGCAAATTGGAGTGTGACTAGTTCTCGTTTGAGGTAGTGAGCCCTGAGAGGTGTTAGTGCAGAGGGATGATCTGGTAGTTGATATGATTCTGTTTCTGTTTCTGTTG
>SMGU01011011.1:0-22555 GCA_004348175.1 Puccinia novopanici
GGAGGAGGTTGGTGAGGGGGAGGATCCTGAAAGATAGGGGAATTTTCCATAAAAGCTATGACGCGTGCCAACACTGATTCAATGCGGTCAATGGCAGGGATATTGCCCTGAGCAACCTCAGCAGGCGCAGTTTGACCCTGCTGAGGGGGAGGGGCTTGTGCCGCATGACACCCTTCCTCATCCGCAACTTCCGGTGGTGGCCCATATGGAGGAATTGTGGGCCGTTACTTTGAATGAACACAACAAGTTGGGAGGTGTCAAGAAGGGGGGCGCAAAGTGAGGTGTGGAGGGAGGGAAGATTGCGGATTATTATTCACCAGGAACCAATGAGATGTTCTAGATGAAGAAGGAATAGGAGGGGAAGAAGCGGGTGCAGAGGTGGAATCAAAAGGACAGAATGTGTCAGAGGGTTCTTTGTCTGACAGATTGACCAACAGATTGACAGTGGGGTGGTTGCAGAGAGTCTAGGAAAAGTTTTTGAATTGTGGGATTTATGATGTAAAGAATGTGCAATAATAAGAGGCAGAACGGGGTTTGGGGAATAGCAGAGTTCAGGGGGAAATCACTATTTTTCCAAAATTTTCAGAGAGGAAATGAGTTTAAGGGTCCGTACCACGCCTCCCAACTCAATTTTCAAAAATGCAAATGCCAATTTTTTCTTGCACAAAATTGAAATGGAATTTTCAACCCAGCCTGAACTCCATTCTTGTAAATAGTGTACCATGGCTTTGTGACCTGCTCACACTGGCTGGAATGCGGGATGAAAATTGACTCCTTTTCCAATTTTCAAAATCGTCCAAATTGCTCAAAATCAAATTTCTGGTTGTCTCAAAATTGGTCTGCTATGGTACAGCATTTTGGTCTGTAAAAGCTGGTGAAATTGGATTTCTTATTCCCGCATGAAAATTGGCAAAAATTGAATTTGAACCCGCGCATGGTACGGACCCTAATATTTTCAGAGGTGTAAGAATCAGATGAAGATTAGAGGTTCCCAGCCAAAAGCCAAGAAAATACTTTGACTGTCGGATAGAGACAAGCGAATAGAGGATTTGGAAGGACGATACGCGGATCTCCGAAGAATGTTTTACCCTGTTTTCTCTATTGCATTGTTTTATTGTTTTTCAGTTTTTCTATAAAGACCAGCTCTCTCTTCGTTGTTTCCTCTTTCTTTTCCTTATCGCAATATTTTGTTTCCTTTTATTATCATCAACTATAATCAAGCGGGCTTGTTAGCCTTTTCTCTTTATCAATAAAGACCAATATTTGTCCCTTGTTGTCTTAGCTCGTCTGTCGACATTCGTGAAACAATCTGTTTTGGAATCTACCCTCATCACTATAACACTAGTCATTACAAGAGGAAGTTTGAAGATGTAAACAAAATAAATCCTATGGAGAGCGGGAAAACTTATCAATGAGAGTGCTTTATAAAGAGAGATAGACGTGTAATGGTGTGCGCGCGAAACAACAACGTAGATGTGTCGTAATACATAGAAACCGAGAAAACAACAACATTTAAATGCATATCACGTAATCAGAAGAATTTTAAATTTGAAATTTGGTGTTTTCGGAGCTCAGGGTTGCCTCTGAGTTGACAGAGAAGCTAACTCAGGTTGTTGGAAGTGAGAAAGTGGAGCAAAAGTTCCTTGGGAATCATGTTGACGGCTTGTAGAGCATGGCATATTGAAATGAATGTACCCGTGGACACTCACCCGTGTAGACTACTTTTGAAATAATATGTAGTTTGCTTTAAATGCATTATCGAACTACATATTAGTCGCGCGCGCTGCTCATCTTGTCTCACACAATCTCACTCCCTCTCACTCCTCTCACCACATCTTTAGCACAACCAAGTTCCATCGACCCCTTCAATGTCCTCTCCTCCCTTGAACCTTGGCCTACACCCGCCACCTCCGTTCGACTCCCCCTCATAAAATATGCCTTGCCGCCGACAACCGCCATCTCTTCCTCTCTCCTCGCCGGCCGGCAACCGCCTCTTCCTCTTGGGTGCTCCGCTTTCAGCAACATCGGTCCCACCTCCTTCGCCATAGTCCCTCTCATCCAAGAACCACCTAGCACCCTTGCATTTAAATGGCGCCAACTCCGCGAAGAAGACAAACAGGTCACTCACTCTCACGGGGGCCTACCATCATACACCAACCCCGCAGTAGGACCATCAACAAACCTCCTGACCTCAATGCAGCTCTTGCTATGGCTATAAGGAATGGCTACCTCGTCATACCCACCTTCAACCTGCCCAACATTCTCGATCAACACCTAGAACAAGAAGAACCTTACCTGGACCACTTTGAGCATCATGACGACCCTGCCCCAGATAAACCACGACACCGCAATGATTCGAATTCCCCATATGCCACCAAAAGGGCAATACTAAGCTCCACATGGAAAGCCCTTGAGAAAGCAATGACAGCAGCTTTCTTGGCCTCCCAATATCACACCAAGAATTGGACAGCCTCCATCACTTTCCTTGACCCGTTGGAAGAGTGCTCCTGTCAAGCTACCTACAAAAGAGCTGTAGACCTCATCCATACACATGGTAAGCCAAGTGCTATTAATCTGAAAGTTACAAATGTACTCACCACCCACACTGCTCTGGTCAATCAGATTGTTTCCACAAACGCGAAGTCGAATTCTGTTTGTGCATTCCGGACCCAATCCGTCTCATATACCAGGGATATCTATCAGCGTCACCGGAAAGACCCCAAACGGCCTTCTCCATCCTGTTGGTCCAACTCTATCAACATATATGGCATGAGTCAGCCCTTCCCTACACATCATTTGTTGCTGGCCTCACCAGCCATCAAGATACTAGATCCTGCAGCAAGCTCCCAACCCGCAGCAAGCAAAGAAATCCTCGAGACCTACGAATCCCGTTCTTGGAAGCTTTTGATGCATATGGACGCATTCAGAGGCTATCCCAAGATCTACTACACATCACTATAGGCCACACAATCCAAGACAACTGGGCATCCAAGTGCCCCTCTTGTTTTGGCCCTGAAGAACCCAATGAAGAAAGCCCATCTGCCCCATACTCGATCATCGCGTTGGATGGCAATTTCCAACATCGCCACCACAAGTTTGCTAGCACGGCATCCCCACCAACAGACAGTGACTACCCCCCTTGCTTCATTCCACCTTCTCAAACCCTTGATCACAAACATCATTGCACCTCAACCAATCAAGACGCCACAACCATCACTTTAAGCAAGATCCTACGCACCACCACTTCCAGTCAGCCACCCCCAACTGACCCTAAATTCTAAGACCTCTTGCTCAGATGCCCACAAAGCCGCTAATGATGTACGGAATTCCACCTCTTGGGACAAATTTGATGACACTGGCTTGTTTGGCAGTTGCTGTCGACATGATATTCCATTGAAACTTAATAACATTGAGAACACGGGGGAGAAGTGAGTATTCAATGTGTGCAATTCTTCTTGGCTTGATAGCTTACCAATCGGCACACATCATTCGCATTGGTTGTAGGCTTTTTTACCCGGTTAGCATCATCCACAACATCCTCAAGGCCTTCCCCATGAAAAGGTTTGGCGTATTGTATGATATTGGATGTCATCTCGATGTCCACATAAAAAAGGTTAGCAGCGCCGAAGCCCTCCTCCCAACTCTTCAACATACTAATATTTAACACCTCCATGACTGCCTAATCCAAGCGTGACCTGTTAGGTACCCAAGTTCACTGACTCATGTTTGGTACCTCAGTCTTCCATGCTTACGTTCACAACTGGGATTGCCAAATAAAGTACAATCCACAATATAATCGCGACTGGGGTCTCACTGATGGTGAGGGTATGGAACGGCTCTGGTCCCAACTGTCTAACCTGGTTGGACCCCTGAGAAGTGCCACTCAACTGCATCGCCTGCAAGCCATTGCTTCGCAGTGCAACTACTATGCTCAAAGTCTATGTTGCAATACTGGTAAGCCCCGGCTCAAGTGACCAACAGTAGTGGTAGCTCATGCCATCGTTAAAATGTATATGTATGCAGGCAGTTGGATGAAACGTCACTTCCGGCAAGCGCTCGACCTCCTTGAAGAGTGCCACGTCAAACTCAGGTTAATATATATAGACCCGAACCAAATAATTATACCAAGGAGTACCTCGAACAACAGTGGGTGGTCCAGCGGGCCTACTATCTCAATCGAAGCCAACAGAAGGAAGAGCAAAAAATAGAACTTGGACGACTACTTACCTTACAGGAGAGGCTAAATGGAGCATGGTAATTCCACTTCAATAAACCAAGGCTTGTGTTATTTACTAATCCAGTTTTATCTCTTGCCCGCCCAAAAAAAAGGGATGAATTCCCCCGCACAGCTGAGGATACAATTGCAAGACTCGAATCAATTTGCGAGATAGAAGAGAAGATAGCAGAACAACGCCGGCAAATTGGCACTGATGAAGTGGTAGCTGGTGTTAACCGACAGAATGAGGCCTTGTTTCTCAAAGTATGGTGGGCAAAAAGCAACCTACAGAAGAAGCTGCTGGCTTTGCTCGAAGAGAAGAGACCATTAGATGCGGTGCAAATGGGAACATCTTCAAATCTGGGTCAGCCCCCCAGGTATCTGATATCAAAAACGACCTGAGTGCATTAAAAACCAGCTGACTGGCCCAATGTAATGTTCCTGCCTGCCACATTGCGATTGTAGGCACCAATGGTAAAGAACACTTGATTTTGTCACTTTGCAAGAAAACGGCAGCATTTCAAACAACAGTAAATGCGTAAAATTGCCTCATCAATAGTTTCAATGCAACCTTTCCTGACCGACCATTCCTAACCACTGTTGAGTATCACGTGTTGATGAAAATTGAAGCTGATGACCCATTCTGGTGCAACACGTTTTTACGAACCACCAGGAACCATGGACAGTCGATCCTAATACTCAAGATGGCATGAAGCTTATTGCTTGCCTTACTTGAGCAGAAGAGGAAGTCCGTTGCATCAGCCAAGAGGTGAGGAGATCAATGCATTGGGTGGTCACGTAACATATGCGCATCCTACTGTTGATGTATGGTATTACATCTAACATGGATTTGGTGTCCAATCAACTTTTCCCGGCATTGGAACACCCGATACTCCGAACCCTTTCGCTCAAAGATCAAATTGATTCTATCAAGGCCATCCTTCACAACCACTTCCGTGAAGTTGCATCCCTACAAATACAATGGAATGACCATCTTGTACCCATTTTTATGCGAACAGGCCCCTTTGAAACCGATGCGGCACTGATGTCTGATTGGGAAGAGCAAGTCACTCGGCTCATGTATGTGAAGCAACGAGGCTTCCTCTCCATGATCTCCGGTGACTTTGATAATTGCTTTGGCAATTGTTTGGAAAGCGTTGACATATCAGCTATTCGGGAATTCCTCATGGGTGAAGGTGCAGAAGGGCAGGATGAAACTCAGGCTGATGAAGAGTTGGAAGAATCTTTAGGCAAAGATAACCTCAATTTGGAATTGCAAATTGAAGCAGATGAACTGAACAATGTCCTAGCTTCTCCAATAGTCTGAAACTATTTCTTTGTGATTATTTATTAAATTATTATGTATTCATTTTTCAATTCTTTCTCTCTTTCATGTGGCTTTTACACTTGTGTACCTTTGACTTCTTTCTCTCTTTCATCTGGCTTTTTCACATGTGTGGTCACACATGTTTCCCCACATTATTCTATTCATCACAATACAAGAAAAAAAGCTCACTGGCACTTATCATGGAGAAAGCACTGTCCTTGCTAAGCAGTGGAGGGGAAGTATCCTGGGTAGGATATGTTTACAGTACTGCACTTGCTTCAGTGCCCATCCTAAAGAATGAGGCCCAGCTTCCTGTTGACCAAGTGAGATTGTGGCCCACCATAAGGGTGTGGCAACACTGGGGTAGGATAGCATGCATTTTGGGTCTTGCCATTGGAGGTAATGGATCCCCACGCATGGGTGTGGAGTTTAGACAAACAGAGGGCTTCTATGCTTTGACAACATAGACGTGGACATGAACGCAGTCTACCTGGATCTGGAAGCAGTCTAAAACGTGGACAAGTCCTTGTACGTCAACAAGACTAGTTTGACGTAGTCTCCAAGACTCATGGGCTGAAGGAGAAGGTGAGTGTAGACAACTATGATCTGGAAGACAATGTTCCTCTTCTCTTGGAGTACAACTTTGATGATTGCAGAAAGATCTCTGGCAGAGGACTGGCTGTAACATCCAGATATAAACTGGTAACATCCAGCTATACACTGGTTGAGGGGTTATTAAATCCACCCCCCTGGGAACCAGGGATGTTTAAATAACCGATTTGAGGTCCTCATATACACTGACAGCACTGGCATTCACCTGTAGTTCAATAGGTAAACTAACAACCCTTTAGTTCTCAATCATAGTGCTTGACCTTGACCCTAGTGCAAACTTGTCCCCAGTGTATAACTAGATGTACCAGTGTATAACTAGATGTATAAGTGCAAAATTTGACACTGCCAAAGTTATACCTAAATTATAACTAGAGTACAACTAGACAGTGAATAACTAGTCAGTGAATAACTAGATGTACCAGTGGGTTGATTAATAGATGTATAAGTGCAAAATTTGACACTGCCAAAGTTATACCTAAATTATAACTAGAGTACAACTAGACAGTGAATAACTAGTCAGTGAATAACTAGATGTACCAGTGGGTTGATTAATAGATGTATAAGTGCAAAATTTGACACTGCCAAAGTTATACAAGTATAACTAGATCATAGTGCAAAACTATTTACTTAGGGTGCGTTTGGCCGACCCCAAACGTCATATATTTTCACAGGAAAATATGTCGGGGGGGTTGGGTTATGACGAGTCTTCATAAGTGTGTTTGGCAAGACCAGTCATAACCACTAATTTATGGAGGATTATGACGGTCGCTTATGTTTACCAGCCAAAATTGAAATATTGGTCTGAGGCAAAATAAACGATCATAAGAATCAGCAAGCTCCGTCATAAACCGATTTGGCAGATCCAAAACTCTTTTCAGTTTTGACGATTGGCACTGACAATATATGACGTTCCGGGACTGCCAAACGGACCCTTAGATAAAATGTGATGAACATCCATAAATAAATGTATTTCAAATAAGTGTGATATACAATAAGTATTTGGTAAACCTCAACAAAGTTGATGATTACCACACTTTTCATTAAGAAAATATTGTTATATATAATTTGTGTGTGGTCTTAATATTGTTATATATAATTTGTGTGTGGTCTTGGTCTGAGGGGTCTGCAAGTTCAACATGAAGCTCCTTAACACAGAAGGATCAGGAACCTTGAACACAGATGAATGATAATATCTTGATGACATGTTGACTAACATTTCATTATGTATGATCATGACCATAAATTTTTCTAGTATTTATTATCATGACCCTCAATTTTTGTAGTAGATTATGTATATATCATGTTGGGGAGTGTTATTAAATGTCCCTTAATGAAGAACTATGGCACTTCACCAAGATAATTGTTCATAATTCATAACCAATATTAAATTGAGTGAAAGAATTTGTTTAATTTGAGTGAAATAATTGGTCATATCTCCATTATCATTGCCTTCATCATTATCATTGCTTTCATATCATTGCTTTCATATCCTCACATCCTCACATCTGACTTGCCACTCATTTGACTTTGGTATATTTGGAATATGTCCCTCTTTCCTTCCTATCAACATGCCAAATTTCCATACCTTGCCTTAAAAACTTCGCTGTCACTCCTACTGGCCTCACACCCTGCCCTGGCGCTATCAATAACGTATCGCATGCCCCTTCCTGGGCGGCGCTTCCAAATCCACTGGTGTCCAAATCAAATGGCGGCCAGTTCAAACCGGTGACTTGTGGGAAATCATGCCACGGTCTGGTTAAACCTGCAACTAGTCACTCTGCTGACATGGAAGACCGGTACCGGTGGGCTCCCTGGGCTTATGAAACTCCTGGCATTGGCATTGTATCCTGCGTGACTTGTTGGAAATCATTCCGCGGTCTGGTTAAACCAGCAACTAGTCACTCCGCTGACATGGAAGACCAGTACCGGTGGGCTCCCTGGGCATTGTAGCAAGCCACTTTGATGAGGGTTGTGCTCACTTGCAGGACCCAGGTCAGCAACACACACTCCGAAGGGCTTCAACCAGGCGCGATGTCCTCACTGACTTACCACGCACATCCAACAGCCATGGGTCGGGGTTGTGCTCACTTGCAGGACGCAGTGCAGCGACACACACTCCGGAGGCCTTCAAAGTGGCAACCGCGGTGTTCTCACTGACTAACCACGCACATCCAATAGCCACAGGCCGGGGGCGACTACATTAAACATCATCATGAGCAATCATTGCTCGTCGAGCGGGACCAATCACATAGATTATGGAGGACATGCTTATGAGAGTTTGTCAAGCGGGACCAATCACACAGATTAGGAAGGACATGCTTATGGGAGTGTAGGGGGCGACAAGAGCGGTTTGGGATGAGGGGAAGGAATTTTTTTGTTGGGGTCTGTAGATCAAGCAACTACACATCAAAGGATGCCAGCAGGGGTCTTGGAGGGCATAAGGCAACATACGGGAGTGAAGTGTGTCCTGATTGAGGGGGATTACAACAAGGATTACCAAAAGGCATTACAACAAAGTTAACCCAAGAATAAAACAGCAGGGCTCATGACTGGAAGAACATAGAGGGGGACAGGAACAAAATACAAGGAAGATCTTGCACTTGGCACACATGGGGGATGTGATGAAGGGACGAGACCAAGAAGCGTATGATGGTAATTTCTAGTGCACTGGCAGTGCAATGACAGGTGTTTGCCAAAGCATAGGGATAAGGAGGAAGGAATGGACTCAGAACGGGATGCCTCAATGATGGGTGGCAGTTCATCAATAATGACTGGGTTGATGTGCATGGGGAGTAAAAACAAACGGGTTGCGGTAGCGGTCATGCCACGCAATGATGGGATGGATGGGGCATTGAGGCCTACAACTGTTCTTCAATATTAGTTTATTAGGATATTAGATAGGTAGGCATTGCAAACACAGGCGATTGGATAGCAAGAACAAGGAAGGGACTCACATCAGATGGTTGGTTGAGGGTGGAGTTGGGAGGAGGATGAGTGCAAAGTGGATGAGGGAAGGGGCTGAGTGGGAGGAAGGATTCAGGGAGGGATGAGGGAGGAACTGTCCTGGGGGCAGAGAGGGCCGCCTTTTATGGTGATTGGGATGCGGCTCACCCATTTTTTTTTCAATTGAAATGCATATACATGCTGATGCAGGTGTGGGTATGTTCCCAGCCAACCGAGCCAAGCAGCAATGAATTGTGCAGGTGGGATTGTGGGTGTTAGTAGGAGAAAGATGCATATTCATCTTACACACCCATTATTCCACCCAAATCCCACAACCCCCCCTACTCTCTGTGCAGGAGACTGCGTAGCTTGCCACAGCAAGGTAACCAAAATTGGGACAAAATAGCTTAGTGGTGTTAAGATTTTACAACGAGATTTTGAGGCGAGGAGAACAATCTTGAGGGGCAAGATTGGATCAAGGAACTTAAGATGGGTCAAGAAGAAATAATGCTCAGACTTGATGATTTTTACTTCACTGGGAGAAAGCCAGAATAAATAGAAAACAACAATGAGCCCAACATGTGGTAGAGAAGAAAACAACAGAAGCATATGCTAATACTGAGATAACATATGGATTGGGCATTGTAATTTAACAATGGATAGGAAAGGCATTACAAATCTGTAATGGAAAGCATCAACACATCATTGATGGAAAGAGAAAGGCATCAACAGAATATTGATGGAAGGCATCATAAATTAATGATGGAATTAAAGAATGGCATCAAAGATTTGATGGAAATAAGTGAAATGAAGGGGGCTTATGAGTGTAGGAGATACTGAATGAGATTTGAAAAGAGCATGTGAGCGGAGATGAAGCTGGAATTCTGACAAGTGGAAATGTTATAACAAAACAAGTGAAATAAGTTGACAAAAGACTAAATGAGTGAGCAGCCCAATAAAAAATGGCGCTAAGCAAAATCAAGTGAAATAGGTTGACTAGTCCTCATGGCTCTCCTCATTATCCTCTGGACCCTCCTCTTCCTCAGAGGTTGTGTCCAATGCCCTTTCTTTGGGGGTCAAGGCCAGGACGCGTCGGGAAACTTGTTTGCGTTTGCGAGCAGGGCCAGTACGTTGGGTTTTCCTCTTCGGTGGCGGTCGCTTCTTTATTGGAGGGCGGTTTTGCACTGCGGGGGCTGGCAAAGAGGCCTCCTCGCCCCCGGACACGGTGTAAGACTCAAAAGGTGTTGTGAGACCCTTTTGCTGAATTGAGAAGGGGATGGATGAGTTGCAAGCTCTGCCCTTCTATGCTATCAGAAAACAAGACCACCAAGATCGCTTGGCAGTTTATTTAACGTGATAGGGATGGTCTGGTTCAAGATGGCTGTGGACCAAACAAGATCTTATCTATGAGAGTGAGTGAAGGTGTGTGATGATGATGAGTGATGATGGATGATGATGGATGATGAATGAGGGGTGGTGAGTGTTGGTGAGGAGTGATGAGATGTGTGATGAGTGATGAGTTATGAGGTGTGTGATGAGGAATGAGTTGTGAGAAAAGGGGGTTGGAGTTTATAGAAGGGTGAATAGCCTAGCTGGTAAGGGCTCAGGCTCTGAGGATTAAAGTTGGGTAGAGGTAGTGGGTTCAAGCCCCAGTGAGGGAGACATTAAATGTAAGGGTTGTTGAATATAAGGGTGTTGTTGATATATAAGGGTGACTAATATTGTAAAACTATAATATAGAAGGGGCTAATACTATAGAGTGACCAGATAAATAGTTTTTATAGGGGATAAAGACTAATAAGGGTGTAATAAAATCTGATGCCAAAATCTGGTGAGGAAGGGGGGAATGACAAAAAAGTTACAGGCTTATATAGACAACAATGAGGGATTTGTGCTGGCCTGACTGCACAGCAGTGAGGGAATTTAGCCAGAATGAGGGATTTTTGCTGGCCTGGAAAAGCAATGGAACACACTAGTACAACCAAAACTGAACTAAAATGCACAGCCATCAGGTCATGTGTCTACACAGCCTGTCAAAAAGTGAGGTCATAGAAGGAAAATAGCTCAGATCAGGGATCAGGTGATTGATGCACAGCCACATACAACAGAGATAGGGGTAGAGGGTGCATGTGTCTGCATGACAGCCTGCGTGGGATCTGCATGAGCCTGCATGACCATGTGATTGAGTGTATGGGTTGTTGATGTATGTAGTTGGGTTGTTGTATGTGATATGTTGTATGTAGTATGTTGTTGTGTTGGTTGTTAAATGTCCTGAGTTGTGTAAAAGAGTGTGATATGTAAATGATAGTGGTGATTGGTGATATGTACTGATGGTGGCCAAGGAGGGTGTGTAACTTCTGATCCAAGGGGTTTGAGAGGTTGCCGTCCAAGGTGACCATAGGGTAAATTGAGACGTAGAGTCCGTTTCTCCAATCAGATATGCTGATTTCTGGCCTTTCGTATGAGAAAAGAGAGAAAAATACAGAAAGAAAAGAGAAAAAGAATAAAAGAAATAATTTTTTAATTTTCAACATTTAAGAGTACCACAACGGGCAAAGGAGATGGAGGATTCACTCTTTGCTCGGCAGCATCTGGCCCAGGGCTTGTCCCCGTTTGTTCTGTGTTGGCCGTTGCACCAGCCGCTTGGCCACCTTGGCGGTTGCGTATGGGTTTGCGTTTTTGACCCAGCAGTGCATCACTATCCTTGACGACACGTATTAAAACATGGTCAATGTCGTCAATGATTAACTTGGCATCAGCATGTTGGAGGACTTGGTTGTAAGTCTTGATCCATGCAGGATCAGAGGCGGCTCCAGGCTGAAAAACCACTTTGTACCAATGGAAGCTAGCTCTTTGTCGCAGCCCTGCCAGGTCCACTTCTTCTTCTTGCCTCCTGTGTCTCGGTCTGTGAGGTTTGATGTAGCTTGTCAGTGGCAAGGGTAGATGGGAAGAACCCTTAAATTTCACTCACCAACTAGCTCTGCAAGCTTGCCGCGTGCTGTCTGTACACTATCATCTACATATAGCTTCTTCTTCAACAGGGAAGCCGAAATGTTGTTGATTTTTGTTCCAGTGGTGTAGGATTGCAGACGGCTTTGGTAGTTTCTGAACCCGTCGGCTGCATGTATTTGTTCAACAAAGTCAGACGCGCCCGGGGTTGACTTGGCTATTTGAAAATTACTGTAGGTGAGGTGGTTGGATACCGCAAACATCACTATTTTGCAATGGTTGCTTGCGGCTATGTGAACCGCCTGCAGTAGGGAATCAGTGATCTCATGAGTGCTTGGTCAATGGAAGCGGCTTCCTTTAACTTCTTTCTCCAGCTCTCCATCCATCTTTCTACCCGCCTTTCAGCTGCCGCGAGTGATTTGGCATGTGCCCTGAGGGCTGATTCTGGTCCCTTGTTTTGGTCGTGTGCGTCTGGGTTGTCATGTGGCTGTTCCGCTGGGCTGGAGGGCACATTGGCAGCGTGAGCGTGATAGCTATATTGCTCCTCTTCAGTGAGCGCTTTCCACATTGTAGACAGAGTGCCCATGCCGCCAGATGCCTGCACCCCTTTGCCTTCTGATAATTCATTCCTGATCAGTGGTGTATCCAACTGGTAAATTTACTGCATCTGGAAGCTCACTGCCTTTGAATACTTCCGCGTTATCCTGTTGGAATTTGTTCCATCCAGAAGGAAAACACAACACCTGCTTGCGACCCCTAAGATATATCAAGGTTAATTTAGTGCACAATGTATTTGGTGAATATAAAATAACATACATCAACTTTTCTATCATTCCAACTGAGACCTTGCGCTCATATGCTGCCACAGCCATGTCCCTCTGTTGGGCTTCATGTAGTTTAAAGAAGTAGATCTCATCATTGCAGCTCATAACTTTTTTTGATTGGGTCTGTGCAAGGTTTCGTATTTCATCCAAGGTTTTGGAGGCAAGGTTGGTTGGTACTACAGGACCAATCGGGCGGGATGGATTCAAAGCAGGGGTAGCAAGGAACCGGTTCACGGTCTCTTGCACCAATGGTGCTGGGGGAGGAGGCGCGTCTTCTGAGGGCTCAGGTGCAGTGTTTGTCGGAGTGTTTGTCAGAGTAGTATGAGCTGATTTGTTTGGTTGGTTTGCAGCTTGTGTTCCAAGAGGAATGTTGTCTGTGAATTGTTGCTGAGTTTTCTGCCGGGGCTGTTTGTATTAGGTGGTCGTTCCTGTACTGGCAGTACGGTTGTTTGGGTGAGGTGCGGCGTGTGGTTTGGGTGAAAGGGCTAAGTGATAGAGAGGGACAGCCGGAGTGTAAGGTGGAGGAACGCGGTTCAAAGAGGCGACTTGGTTAAAAGGTGGAACTAATGACGAGTAGTTTGGTCCTGTGCTAGGGTTTGAAGCACAAAAGTTTTCAGATGCTTGGTTGGGAGGTTGGGATAACGGTAATGGTGGGGGTATATTGGGTACTTCAAAAGATGTGGAATTAGGTGTGGCTAGTGGAGCAGAGAAGGGTGGGCCAGATTGGCTTCCGGGTGTTTGGAAGGGTAGGCGGGAGTCGCGTCTGGGTGGTTGGAATGGTGGGCCAGAGTGGCTGCCGGGTGGTTGGAATGCTGGACGGGAGTGGCTGCCTGGTTCATGCTGGTTTGAGAATTGGTTGCGGTCCGGTTGAGAGGGATATTCACCAGCATGATAACTGGCTGAGTTGTAATATTGTTGATATGCTGAGGTGGAGTTTTGGAGTCCATATTTGGAAAAGGACTGGCAATTGGGTTGAGTGGAGGAGAACATGTGCTCGGCGGTTGATTTGAGTTAAGATTACAGTTTGGCTTGCGGCTGGTAGGTGGGGCGGCACCTATGCAGGTGACAAACATCTTGATATTGTTTTGCCATGACAGGAGGGGGAGTCAAATGGAGGTGGCGGGTGTAGGCCAAGGTTCAAGGGAGGAGAGGACATTGAAGGGGTCGATGGAACTTGGTTGTGCTAAAGATGTGGTGAGAGGAGTGAGAGGGAGTGAGATTGTATGAGACAAGATGAGCAGCGTGCGCGACTAATATGTAGTTTGATAATGCATTTAAAGCAGACTACATAATATTTCAAAAGTAGTCTACACGGGTGAGTGTCCACGGGTACATTCATTGTAAGTTAGCCACAAAGAAATGGCCAATTTGCTTTCACTATTACCTGTTAGGTCTGGGTGTTGACTTGGTTGTGATACAGGTGTGACAGGTGGAACATTAGGGTTTAGCGCGTCTTGAATTGTAGCTGCAGTGAAGCATAATAATGTATTTAGTCTGTCTTGTCCCGCCCGGCGCCGGTTCCTTTTCCTCACCGAGTTTAGGGACCGACCGCCGGGATAGCACATTAAGCTAACAGCTATTGCCGGGGCACGACAGTGTGTCACCGTGAAGCTCCTTTAACATTATCTGCCCTGTCATTGGACTCATTCCAATGTCAGGTGCGAAACTCCCTAACACTTCAGGCTTTCAGTGTGTTACGCGTTGCGGCTCTTTTTCTCTGAGAGATACAGAAGGCTCTGGATTAGGATCTTGATACAGATACTAGTGCGGAAAGTTACAGGGAAGATCTTGAGAAATTGTAAGAAGCTCCCTCTAAGATATTCTCAATTCAAAAATGACTATGAATTGTACTCAAGAGAATAGATCGTCTAGCTTGAGTATCACTAAACCTACTTCGCCAAATGGCTTTGAATCTTATTCGAGACAATAGATCGCCGAGCTTAGGACTTATAAGGCTTGTTAATTTTATTTTTATCTTTGATAGGGGTTTTTATTTTTAAGAGTCTCATTCTTTCCTTTGTTAATGATATTAATAAAACAAGAATAACGAGATGAAGAGAAAAAAAAGAGAACAAGAGCGGACACAATAATCATTCTAATATATAATAGAGAACAACCGGATTAAGTCCACCAAGGGAGTGGCAAAGAGATGGCACGCATTGGCGAGCCGCCTCCAATGGATGAGGACTTGATGAGCCAAACAATTTTCAAGAAAAAGTCCAGGCCGCGTCCCCCCAGACCTGGAGACAGGGCCCGAGGGAGCAGCGAAGAGACTCAGCAGACGAAGATAGGAATGTACGACCCCCCCGGAGTCCCAGCCTCTAATAGAGCCGCAGACAATAACAATTGCCAGGCCCACACCGTGCAGGCCGAAACACTGCAGGCGACATCCCCGCGGGCGCAACGAAACACCAATGGAAACACAGGCTCAGGTCCGGTCAATCCCGTCACCTTAAATCACAAACCGGGGATTGGTGTTACGAGGAAGCCGTTTTAAACAACAACTGGCCGATTGCGGTCCTCACAACACCTGGAAAGTTGGCGCCGCCTGACAAGGAGGGCTTTCGACGAAATTGTCCAGCCAACTCTCCACGGGGAGGTAACTCTTTCACGGTTGGCAGTGTGTTGCGCAGAGCAGCTTTGGGAATACCTCTTGCGGTGATTCACACTTTGGGGAGAGAGCACTTAAGCTACTACAATCTCTACGTCTGGCCTTATTTATTGACATAACTCAATATTAGCATACTCTGCAACCGGGACATTGATGATAATTAAAATTGTAGCCTAATCTAAACTTAGTTTGCCATACTTAAATAGTTACCATTGTATTGTTCCTATTTTTTCTTCATTCAGGTTTTCATTTTGTTCCAACTCATCAACCCCTTCAGGTTTGCTCTCTCCTCTCGGTCTCGTCAACTCGTGTGGTGTCTCACTCGTTGGTTTCTCTCAAAAAGAAACTGTGCTGCGCCTATAGTTTCTATATTATTTGGTCAGTGGGAAGAAAGACATCCTTGGCTAGGAAGCTCGCAGAGGGTGGGCAAAATGTAATGGAGCTGATAGTTACCAGAATACGGTGTATCGCGCTAAAGGCTCAGGCTGGTAAATCATACCAAGCAGCCTAGAGTTAATGGTTGTTATTAGCGCATCCTACAAAATCTTGAAACTATTCTCCTACATCAGATCCGGAACGCGCAACGCGCCTCTTGGCCACTGCACGCCATGCCAAGAGAGCCGGCGCGGGCCAAGGTGTATCGCGCTAAAGGCTCAGGCTGGTAAATCATAGCCTAGAGTTAATGGTTGTAATTAGCACACCCTACAAAATCTTGAAACTATTTCCTCCACATCAGATCCGGAACGCGCCTCTTGTGTACAATACTGGCTAGCCACTGCACGCCATGCCAAGAGAGCCGGCGCGGGCCACAGCGATGCACAGATCTCTAATTACGCATAACCCAACATTCATGCAAACAAATCGTCATAGTTTTATCCTAGTTCCTGAAGCGACATTCCCTGTTTGCTGTTGCTGAATTAATGCGTTACAAAAATGCAGAGAAGATCCTGAGACTTCAGAAAAGGAGGCTGACACGATGGGAAGCAGTTAGGGAAAAATTCACACTTTTGATTTACACGGGGGGTCATGAAACAACACCTGTGACCATAATGTTTGTATCAAATTGGAGAGGGGAATCAGGAGATTCCATAGACTCCAAGGGCAATTTAACACGTGAGGGGAAAGGGAGAAAATTTGGGGATGATCCACGTTCAACGCTTAAATGGGGTCTCCATTACTGTCCAACCGCCCATCAAGAAACTTTTGTCTCTGATTTAACGTGCTGCCTTTAATTTATGCGGTCAACTTGGGTATTTTTCTCAAGTGTGTTACTCTTTGTTAGCTCAGTGAAATGTGATCTGCTCGCCAATTGTTGACCTGCTTCCAACCTCCATAGGATCATCACAATCTTTCCTTCAAACCTCACCGATTGGGATAATAAGTCAAACGAAAACCGATCACCTACACATCGATTTTTCACGGTGAGTCTAAAGCTCGTTGAACTGCTTCCAGCAAGAGTTATTCCACTCGATGGATAGGTCCATGATTTGACTCTGAATCATTACTTTATCAATAACTTGTGTCTCGCTTTAAGCATTCAGACTTATTTACGTCTTGCGTTACTTTGGTCCTCTCCCTGTACCACAGCAGGAAGTGAGCTGCAAAATGAAGGCCATCACAGCATCCACTCTCTCCGTAATTCTTAGCACCTTGCTTTTGTTTCAAGGAAAGGCTATGTCAGCCATTCAACCGAGCGTTTCGGTAGAAAATTTTAACCTGAACGAGCACGACTGGGTCTTTGCAGGCGTTGTCAGTGTCAATGCTCACAATCAGCTGGAAACTCCGGGCGATCAAGAGTTGGATAATCAATTAAACCTTTGGTGTTTCGCTGAGGATGGACAAATTTATTTCATGAGTCGAGGTGAAAAAACCCTCCATTACCTAGTGCATGATACTCAGTCCAATAGATGGAGCAAGCCTACCAAAATTAAAACATATGACGTGCACACATTGGCGGGTAACCGATTCAATTTCTATTTCAGGAATAGAAGAGGAGGAGGAAAGAGGGTGCACCCCTGCACATGAAGTTTGGCAAAGAAGATATGCAAAAATATTTTTTTGATTTGAGTTCATTCCCTGGAACTATTCTTCTCTTTACTCTCAGATGACCAATTTACTTTCTTTATTCTTCTGAACCAAAAATTTAACAAGTGGAATCTGATTCTTATATTTTGGGAATTAACAATATCATGTTTTTGCTTCCAATGAACCCTGAAATTTCTTTGGACACAAAATCTTGTCAGAAATAAATCTTGAAATTTTAATAATAAAATTGGTTGCCTTTGATATATCTCAGCATCATCATAAAATTGTAATAAGACCAAACAATCCTGCTGGTAACCTGCCTGCCCCCCCACAAAAATTATTCCTTCACACTAGTTTGCCCCTTTGTTTAAGTTTGGAAAAAGTAACATATATTTTCCACCCCAATTTTGACCTTTCTTCTTGGGGGGGGGATGTCAAATGTTTGTAGTGTGAAGAAAGAAAGAGTTAGAAAGAAAAAAACTCAAAAGAAGAAGAAGCAAGAAATGACAAACTCTTTGGAGAGCAGGAGTAGATAGAAACAAGGAATGAGATGGCCTGATTGATTGAGGAAGGACAGAAGGACTGAAAGATTGATTTAAAGATATTAACCAAGAAGAAAATAGAAGAGAAGAAAGTTGAAGAGTCTCACAAGACAAGGACAAGAACAGTATATAAAAGATGGAGAGAATAAGAGAGAAAGGGAAGAGAAAGGGAAGAGAAAGGGAAGAGAAAGATATAAAAGAGAGAAACAGGAAATTAGGATGATTGAGGATTTAGATGAGTTCAAAGTATTTTGAGGTTTTTTGGAGAGTTTGTTGAAAGGTTTATTGAGACTGAGTTTAGAATACTGAGGATTAAAGTTGAGAATGAGTCCAGTGAGATTTGAATTTAAGGTCAAGTGAGAATCAAGAAAATTTGGAGACACTAATTGTGACATCTCATCACAATTCCAAAAAAAAAGAGTTGTGGTCAGGTTTTGGATGGCACCAATGATATCCTTATGATGCTATGATAACCTATTGATGACATCCAACTTAATTTCCATTCACCATACCACCAAGGAACAAAACCACTCCTTATCAAATTACAAACAACATACCCAGTTAGTTATAAGGAGGAAAAAAAAGTTATTTCATGATGCACACACAGAGTAAATAAAATATTGAGAAATGAACCAATTAGCTTGATTTTTTTTTCAATGGAGGAGCAGACAAGGAAAAACTCTGTGTTGCGCTTGTCTATTTTATTGGCTCTAATTTGTTGTCAGAGTTGGATGGGTGGCACACCATTGGATAGACCAATCTTTTGGGATTGAAATCAATTTTCATTTGCAGGAGTTTAGGATAGGTTTACCACTGGGATCATTGTCACGAGGCAGTATCAAAGCAATTAAAAGATCAAGATTGATCCAAAATACATAAGGTGGTTGATTTCTATTCACTGGAGGATTGAACACCAGCTTGAGACAGATGCTACTTTGGTGACCAACCTTGAGGACCTCTGTAACAAAATGATTGTAGGAATCCTTCACATCAATCAGTGGTCCCCAATAATATGGGTTTCCCGGTGTGTGGATCAGTCCACACCATTTCAGTTTCCCAGCACAGTCTGTGTCTTGAAATATTATTAGGATTGGCTTGTCAGACTGGCTGGCAGCAATGTGATTGATGATTGCATTGCATAATTTGTCCCAGCTGATTGTTGTAAAGGCCACCAAGACTGGATGTAAGGGTTCATAAGGCCAAAGCTCTTTGTAAGATTTGGGAGTGGCGGTTGTGGGAATTGTTGGACAATGGATGTACACTGAGTACAGTTCCCAGACAGGAGTTAAGGGCACAACACTTTTCATTCCACAAGTTCAACCACCACAGTTAAAGGAAAAATTTATGGTGATCCAATCCAAAAAGAGTTTCAAATAATGATTTTGCAGAAATATTTTGGAAAAAAAAAAATAAAATTTGTGATTTTTTTTTAATTTTTTGCTGATTTTCAAAAATGCTTAATATGAATTTGAAGCACCTAGAAAAATCAAAGAGTACAGCCTGGAATGTGATAAGAATGAAAACAAATTGAACTAAGATAGCAAGGCAACTTTAGTGACCAGTGAAATAGGGCCAAAAATTGGAATTAAAATACATTTTGCACTGAAATCAGATCTAATTCAATTTTCAGGCCTGTTTCTATGGCCACTAAATTTGCTTTGCTATTTTGGTTCAAAAAAATTTCATTTATTATCATTCTTATCACATTCAAGGCTGTAATCTCTGATTTTTCTTGGTGCTTCAAATGCACATTAAGCATTTTTAAAAATAATCAAAAAATTAAACAAATTCACATTTTTTTTTCCAAAATATTTCTTCATAATCATTATTTGAAACTATTTTTGGATTGATTCACCATAAAGTTTGATTTTAACTGTGGTGGTTGAACTTGTGGAATGAAAAGTGTTGTGCCCTTAACTCCTGTCCAGGCACTGTACAGTGCCTAGACAAAAGTTTTTGTTGGGTGTTTTTCTTTTTTCTTTCTTTTTTTTTTTTTTTTTGAAAAAAGAAAACATCCAATCATCACAAGTCTTTTTTCTTCATATGATCCTTAGACTGATATGTATGAAGATGAAACATTTGAAACTACACAACATAATCAAATAAAAATAAAAATCTATAAATATTTGGCTATTTTTTTACATTCTTTAATAATTTTTTTAAGGGAAAAAGAGAATTGCTATGGGGAGTGTTGAGACTGGGGAAGAGTGATTATAAATGAAAAATTCTTTATAAAAGATTTTTTTTATTTCAGTTTTTTATTTCTATTTTTTATTCTTGTTGAGTGAAAAATTAGGGGCGCGCTAAACTGACGCCCCTCAATTGACGCATCCACGCCCCAAAAAGGCGTGGATCACAGTTGAAGCCCAAAAAAAAGGCGTCAATAGCAGTTGACGCCCCATATAGAGGCGTCAAATCCTATTGACACCCTTTTTGGGCATCAATACAAGTTGAAGCCCCCCAAAAATGGGCGTGTAACTTCATAGAGGATCAAGAAAGGGGCGTGGATGGCCAAAAAGGACCATTGATGCCTTTTGAGGCCTGCTGGAGTAGGACAAGGGCCAGCCCATTTTTCAATAAATTATTCAGGGCTCAAATACATGTATTTTTTTTTATTTTAATTTTTTTTCCTACACTTTAAAGGGTTTAGAACTTTATGGTATTTTTCAAATTTGAAAATCTTGAGATATACAATAATTATATCCATGGTACACTTATTTTTCCATCAATTTTTTTGGGTGTCAAATTGGAACATATTGGATGAAACTAAATTTTTTTCCTACACTTTGAAGGGTGAAGAATTTGATGGTAAAGTTTATTTCTGCAAAAAAAATTCTTTCCTTTTCTTTTGGTGGGATACCCACAGAAAACTGGATGTAGTGCCAAAAATATTATAGGGATTTTGTTTTTGGGAAAAACAAACTTTAACATTGAATTCTTCACCCTTCAAAGTGTAGGAATAAATTTTACTTTCATCCAATATTTTCCAATTTGACACCCAAAAAAATTGATTGAAAAATAAGTGTACCATAGATATAATTATTGTATGTCTCAAGATTTTCAAATTTGAAAAACACCATAAAATTCTACACCCTTTAAAGTGTAGGAAAAAAAAAATTAAAACTAAAAAAAATGCATGTATTTGAGCCCTGAATAATTTATTGAAAAATGGGCTGGCCCTTATCCTAATCCAGCAGGCCTCAAAAGGTGTCAATGGTCCTTTGTGGCCATCCAAACCCCTTTCTTGGTCCTCTATGAAATTAAACACCCATTTTATGGCGCTTCAACTTGTATTGACGCCCAAAAAGGGCGTCAATAGGAGTTGACGCCTCTATATGGGGCGTCAACTGCTATTGACACCTTTTTTTTGGGTGTGGATGCGTCAATTGAGGGGCGTCAGTTTAGCGCGCCCCAAAAATTAACATCTAGTTGGCTCTCCTTTGGCATCAATTGTCAACTACAGAGGTAATATCAGCATACCTGACATACCATATCAACATACCTGATATTTCCCAAGTAATTACAAGATAATATTACATAATTAATGTTGTTAAATTATGTAATAAGTTGTTAAAATATTAATATTTAATATTATATTACTTGTACTGTACCTTATAAGAATGACACACAGTACAATTAATATAATACACGTAACTCAATAAGTAAATTACATGACTAAGACAGTACTAGAACTCTAATAAATTTAACACCTTGATTATAAATTATTATAATAGGTTTTGCCTAGTTTTGTCTGACCTCAAAAGTTTCTGTTTAGTTTTTCCAGGTTTTGTTCTGTCTACGCACATTTTGTCATATTATTTTATATTTTATATTACATTATTTTATTATTATTCTAGCCGTAAAATATAACATAAAATAACTTAACTTACAAAATATGCGCCTCAAATATGCTTATAATTATTATAATTAATAATAATTAATTATTTAAATCTTAAGCCCATCATTTGATCTGTATTCAATAATGAGGCGTCACCAGGAAGGAGTTAATAATTTATTATCAATCTTATTCCCATCAAATAATGTGCATTAATTAGAAGTTAATTAACATCATTAATTTGAGCGCCAACAGGAAGGAGATAATAAGTTGTTATCAACTTTATTCACATCAAAAGATGTGTATTAATTAAAAGTTAATTACTATCATTAATTCTGAGCACTGTCTGGAAGGAGATAACAATTAATTTGTTAACTTTAACAGCATCAATGATGTGTACTTTAATTTAAAGTAAATTAACATCATTGATCTGTTAATATTAACTTTGGAATAATCCAAGGGATTAACATTGTTGGTCTTGATTCCAGTGCGCCTCAAAGGTCCCTTAATGAAGTTATTGGGCGCTTCTGAGTGTCTTGTTAGAATATTTAAGCACCAGCTTCCTCTGGCAATCTCCCCCAAGCCTACCAGTCACCCAGAAAAGCGCATTCAGCCACCAGATATTATTATAACTCTCCACCAGACAGTTTTAAAAATTATCCCAACAGACA
>SMGU01011012.1:0-18929 GCA_004348175.1 Puccinia novopanici
CACATCGCGGAGTATACATAAAGTAGGTGAACGGATTAAAAAATCGAGAGACATCATTGATACTTTAAGTGATGCAAGGGAAAAAAAAACAAAACACGGTGTGGACCGACTATCGCGATTGAGTAGGGAAGACGAGCGAGGGTGACAGTCTTGCTTCACATTTGCCTAGCTGGATCGATAATGGTATTCGTCTGAGTATCGAGATTGATTAGGGAAGTCGAGCGAGGGTGTCCGCCTGCCTTCACATTTCCATAGCTGGATCGATAATCGGATTGCCTTCATTGTTGATTCCCGCCATTCCGTGTGAAGTTTCATCACTGCGACCGCCCGACCCCGAGGCTGCAAAAGCAGCATGATGCCCATGCGCCCGATATTGCCCATGTACTGGTCGCATCAATGGCTGAGAGTGGAAAGCCATTGATGGAGTACCAATCATCTCCAGGCACATCTGCAGGAGATCGCACTTCCCTCTGAGTCCCTGAATCTCCATCTTTTGATCGGTCACCTTTTCTTGTAACTCGCGCGATCGAGAGATATCGCCCATTCGGAGGCGGTTGATTTGTTCTCGAAGTTGGTTGTTTTCGTCCCTGAGGCTCTGGATTGTCTTATTTGCCTCTTGTAATTGCATCATATAAAACTGATTCATGCCGGTCTCCATGTCTTGTTTTTGTCGGCTCGCTGGATCAAAATAAGCAGACAGGTGCTGCTCCAGGCCAGAACCTGGCCGACCTGAAGATAGATGAAGGCCACTCTTCTTTGTGGTCGCACTGACAGAAGACCCAGCATGGACCGATCGATTGCGTTCGCGAGGAAGAGAAGCAGGCAGAGAACCGCTCATCGGGACTGAAGGAGAACCATCGGCTCGTTGATTCCAAGCAGAAAACGTCGCCGGTATTGAGGGTGTAGAAGTTCCGGATGAGATGTTTTGGCTCATCCCAGACCCATCTGGAGAGAAAGGGAGAGGAGCAACCTCGTCATTTTCCTCTTTGATTTCACAATCAACAATTCGATTTGGGTCTCGTTCAGCCGGTCGCGCGGGAGAGTCGTCTGAATCCTGGGATCCATTAGGCGAACGGTTGTTGTCACGTCCATCAACGGACATCGAAACATCTGCGCCAATCCCCTGACTATATTTCCCCCCCCCCAAGAAAAAAAAATTAGTACGGGTGACATTCACAGGAAAAAAAATGACTCACGATTCATCGCCACTATCACCGTCATTACAAGCAATGACATGGGCTCGGTTGTCCATGGCCTTAAGGGCAGCCTTGGCTTCTCGGATATGTAAAGGGCAATCGGGGTCGCCAGTAGGATTGGTATGAGTTGCCAAAGCACGGAACTTGATCTTCAAAGGATCCAAGTCCCGCGTCACTCGATTATTTTCGACCGCATATTCGTTGTAACAGTCCAGGACGTAGCCCCATTCTTGGGCACCAAGGGGGAGAAAAGATTTGACGGCAGTAACCAGAGCGACGCAATCAGCCACGCTATAACCTTGTGAGCCTTTTGCACGGCCGGGGCGTTGCTGAGTGGCTGGGAGGGATTTTCTTTGAGTGGAGGACGGATTGGGTTCTGATGATGACCATTTACTGGTGGCAGGTTGCTCCGGGGGGTTGTTGACGTTGCCTTGGGATGTATTTGATCGAACAGGAGGCATTTCTTGTCGAGTTCTTGGAGTTGGAGGTGGTTGAGATATGGGATATCAGGGTTGACGATGATGCGATATGTAGATGGATGGCTGGATATGAGACACAAGTTAAAAAGGTCTTGTAAATCTGGTTTTAGCTTTACAGCCTGTAAATCTGGCTTTACAGGGGCTGCAGAAGTGACGGGAAGTCCTCCACTAATAATACAAAAGATGATACTGAGACCCTTATTATGAAAAAAGTGGATAAAAATACATGAAATTATAGCATAGCTGAATCAATTTTTCTAGATTTGAACCTAGCTGATAAATCTTTATGCTGAAATGTAGCATGGCTTTTTCACTCACCAACACCACTAAAATCACACTATCTATAATTTTTCAGCATTAGATTTTTTTGAGAAGGGGTCAAATAATGCTACACCACCAGCTACAAAGAAGAAAAAAATGAATTTTTTGAGCATTAGTTGTGAAAAATTGGAACCAAAAGTAACTATTATGTTGTGTAACTTAAAAAGTTAAAAATATGCTGTCAGAATACTGTGGACAAATAAGAATATTTAGTCAACAAGATCCTCTGAGGGGGAAATCAATTGCACAACTAGATTAAAGCTATTACAACTGATGGGTGGTTTGAAAAACCTTATACTTCTTACTCTTTTGGTCTCTTCCTCTCTTTCCACCTTACTTGTTCTTGCCTTTTTCCTCCTCACATAATTATTTCTCTTCACCAATGTTCCAAATACTGAATTCCAAAACCCTTATATGGCAGTATTCCACCCTTATGCAAATTGAAACCCTTAAAAATACTTACCATCATAATTCTAACTAACAACCTTTCCATGCCTGGTTGAGACACAAAATTTCTTTTAGCCTTAGAGATACTCCAGAGTATCCAAAAGTCTGCATATTGCAACAATAGTATTGTATCTTATTGAATATTAAGAAATCTGTGAATATTATTTCAGAAATGGATTTCTCATGTAATTTTAAACAAGTTTAAACACTTGGCCTACCCCCAAATTACTACTACTTATGGTACTTTGTAATAACTCAAGTACCATAAAAACAGTATTGCTGTGGACTGAGAAGAAAACAGGTACATACCATAAGACATATAATATGTAAATAAAATTATGGATTATGTACATAAATAATATATGAATATAATTCAAGTCTTCTTTATACAATGAGAAATATTCAAAATTTAGATTTAAAATCATAAACAGCTTTCACATGAAATTTTTTGCAGGGAACTTGTCACAACACATAAAACTATGCCAATATGACTGAAATTTTATGATTTTAAGCCCCAATTTTGAGTACCATAATTGTAGTAGAATTTCAATAGTAACCTGAGAATGTTCCACTTGTACAGTCTGTGAGAATTTATTCCAATTCATTCTATTCAAATTAGGTGACACATGCTGAAATTGTTTGTAACAAAGCATGCATGATGTCATGGGGAAATAGAATGAATTGAAGTACTCAATTGAGCTATTATGGTTCAATATGACACCATTATGACATCATTGGATGTAAGAATGGTGAAATACACCATAGGCTCTCCCTGTAGCTTCCTGGGAGACCTCTAGAATATAAAAGGTGGCCTCCTTTGGCCTTGAGATTGATCCTCAGTGATTCAACCCAGCATAAAAATAGTAAGTGCAGTCAATTCCCTCCTCCTACTTTTAGATTAGTTCTCCATCTCCCCATCACCATACCTTTTCACCACTGGAACAATATTTAGTCTTGTTAAAATCCTGATTTCAAAAATTTCTTTTGATCCTTAAAAGTAGTTGCAGCAAGACCGCCACCTCTGGCAAGTAGTCAATCAGTTTATTAAGTTCTTTCCAACTTCTCTTAGAAACTCTGTTGTTATTTTAATGTAAGCACATCTTCTTCCCAGCTGTCACCTCTGTCTTTTTCACTTGTATATCAAGTAAGTTAATCTTAAATAGGTATCTCCTACCTTAAGCCATCCTAGATTGGGCCACAAGGGGACTATAGTTTAACTAGTGTATTGATACACTTGGTAGATTGAGAGTAATCTCTTCTTTTAATAATTTCAGCACAGTGATAGTACTTGGAATATCCATGGGATCCCCCAAGTTTAATACACATAGCTGACAATGGAGGACTTCCCGTCGGTCTGGAATGCCTGATTTAGACGGGCTAAATCTAAATTCAAAACTTTGTTTGGTGGTGAGAACCTGACTGTAATCAATTTTCATCACCAAACAAAGTTTGGGATTTAGATCTGGAAGCTCCAGATTAAGGAATCTGGTCGACGGGAAGTCCTCCAATTTCCCAGCTGTGGTAGGTCCTTTTTTCCAATCCTGGTTGAGACAAAAAGTTTTCCTGTCATGATGCATCCACTTTTACAATCCTGGTTGAGACCAAAAGGTCACCCAGCTTTGGCATGTCCTTTGTTCCAATCCCAATGAAGAAATAAATCTTCAATCCAAACCATGTCCTCTTTTCTAATCCTGATCAAGACATATTCCTTCAAGCAACCCCATCTCCATAGGGCCAGTCCTATCCAAGAAATTATCTAACTATAAACATCATGTCTTTTGTTATAATCCCTGTCAATAAAACCTTGCCATATTGCTTGTTGAATTGTATTTCAAAGTTGTGTATAGATCCTAGCTCATCATGTCTGGATGTCCTCCTCTGATAAAGAATGTCTTGTTTATGCAAAATTCTGGTCACAATAACTCTGCAATGTAATTTTGGCCTTGTAAAACAAATGGAAAACCACAGTGCTACACCAACACTACGGTTAGTTTAACTGGCCCACCATTGCTACCAGTATCATGCCCTTGTGACTCACATTTTAAATAAGCTTTAGTACATATGGTGTTGCAAGCTCATCTGGGCACAGACCCAAGTCACGCTTGGTACAGTGCCAAGGAGGCTTGATTTTGTGCCCACAGCACTTGGTGAGGCTTTTTGGGCAGGCCATGGAACTTGGCACATTGCCAAGTTCCACGTGGCCAACAAGTTCACTGGCATCCGCCAGCTTGATCCCCAATCATCAACACCTACACAGGTTGTAAAATGATTCAAAGGTGCTGTTGTGATCCACCCCCATTCACATGAAGCAATAACACAAAAAAACACTAGTGTAAAAAAGCAAACAAAAAAAATCATGTAAATACCAATCTTTAGTCAACTGCTGAAGTAATTTAACCCAATACCCACCCCTTCCCAAGGCCCTAGTTGAACCACCAACATTTTTTTTTGGTGTGCATGGCACATTTGCTTGGCCTTGTGCATGGCACACTTGCTTGGCCTTGGCCAAGCGCCAAGCAAGGCTTGGCTGTGACCCACCCCAACTTGGATGTGTGTCAAGTGGGGGTTGAGTTAGTGCCAAGCGGGGTTGGGAAAAGGCCAAGCTGGCTTGGGGATCAGCCCAGGACACTTGGCCTTTTTTTTGCCCAATTTGACAGTGTGCCCAGACAAACTTGTAACACCATACATATAACTTACAAAGTAAATGGACCAATGTCATGCAGGTGACAGGGGAATTTGGAATCCTCATTAAACTATTGAAAGTTCAGAGATATAGAGGTGTGACTACTAGCTGACAGTGCCTGAAGATATGCAAGAAAGACTAGGGACACAGGAAAATGCGATAGGGGATTAGATAGAGACAAATAACAGGGACTCATAGGAATAGGAGAGAGCCCAGTGATTGCAACAGAGATGAATCACAACTACAACTTTACTGGCTTGATGAAGTAAAAAATGAGAGTGAGTGTGTTCATGATCAGTGATTCAAAAATTTAAAAGCTGTTTTTCGGAATCCAATATACTCCTGTGTATCCAAAATTCTGAACAATTGTCAGCCTTAGAGATACTCCAGATTATCCAAAAGCCTGCATATTTTTATAAATAGTATTATATCTCATTTAATATAAATAAATCATCAAATATTATTTCAGAAATGGATTTCTCATGTAATTTTACCTAGGGTTACCCACTGGGCCTACCCCTAAACTCCTACTACTTCTGGTACTTTGTTGTAACTCAAGTACCATAAGAAGTATTACTGTGGACTGAGAAGTAAAATAAGTACATACCATAAAATATGTATTATGTAAATAATTTTATGGAATATGTACATAAATAAGAAATGAATATAGTTCAAACCTTATTTATACAATGAGAGAGGAGATTTATGTTGGATTTCAATTATAATACAATTCCAATTGTACACAATTATATTGTAGTACAATTTCAATAGTAATTTAAATTGAGGTTAGAGCAACCTGAGAAAGTTCCACTTGTACAGTCTGTGAGAACTATTCCCAAGTCATTCTATTTCAAAATAAGCTGACACATGCGGCAATTGGTTATAACAATGCATGCATGATGTCATGGGGACATAGAATGAATGGAAGTACTCAATTGAGCTATCATGGTGCAAGATGACACCATTATGGCATCATTTGATGTAAGAATGGTGTGATAAACCATGAGCTCTCCCTGAGAGACCTAAAGAATATAAAAGGTGGCCTCCCTGGCCTTGAGATTGATCCTCAGTGATTCACCCCAGCATATAATTATTAGTGCAGTGAATTCCCTCCTCCTACTTTTAGAGTAGTGTTTCCATCTCCCCATCACCATACCTTTTTACCACTGGAAAAATAGTTAGTCTTATTAAAAGCCCCATTTAAAAGCTTTCTCTTTGATCCTTAAAAGTAGTTGCAGCAAGACCACAACCTCTGACAAGCAGCCAATCAGTTTAAGTGCTTGCCAGCTACTTTTAACAACTCTGTTGTTATTTTGATATAAGCACAGCTCAGCTGTCCCTCTATCTTCTTCACTTGTATACCATGTAAGTTGATCTTAAAGAGGTATCTCCTAACTTAAGCCATCCTTGATTGGGCCACAAGGGGACATTAGTTTAACTAGAGTAGCAATACACTAGGTAGATTGAGAGTAATCTCTTCTTTTAATAATTTCAGCACAGTGCTAGTACTAGGCATATCCATAGGATCCCCCTAGTTTCATACACATAGCTGACACCCAGCCTGCAAGAGGATGGAGCCATGCAAATCTCCAGAAAATCATGACATGTTGTGTGATTTTGCACAACATGATAATCGATAGCGAGCAAGGAGATCCAGACGATTCCGATTTCCAGGTGGCTTTGTCCACTGTGGTGACCACACCAGAACCAGTCAGAGAGGCTGGATACTCTCAATTTATATCCACCTTCAGGCAAATCACAAACACTGAGGAGCATTTTCAGCTTAGAAACGATCTCATTAAGCGCTTATGGGATCTGAAGGGGCGATCAGATGTGTAGTTGCTTTCATTCTTAAATTCCATCCTAGTTCTTTTTTTTTTTGAACTCGCTTCCTACTTTCTTTTTTTTTTTAACTTGCTTAACTCGCTTTGTATTTGGGCTTGCAATGCAATGGAATGGTTTATATAAAAAAATTCTTTATTAAAAAAATTTCAACGAGCAATAAAATAAAAAGGAAAGAAAGATAACAAGATAAAAAAATTGGGAACAAATGAGAGAAAAGGGAATTAGTTAGATATTAGAAGAAAAGAACAAGAAAGACAGTAAAGAAAAAGAAAGACAATAAAGAAAAGAAAAAAAAAAGACGGTAAAGAAAAAGAAAAATGGTATCGTTTTAGATAAGCATGTGTAAAAATGCTTAATCAATGTTGTATCAATCAAAGCATTTTTGTTTCTTGATCTCACAATACCTTCAAGTTTGTTCGTCCATGTTTGAGCAATCTTTGCTCATAATGGCGTCTTCAACCATTGATCGAGAATCTTCAGCCAATATGCGCATCGAGTCGCTTTGAGAGGCAAGGAGCTCATTTTGTTTTTTTGTTTGTTCAACCATGGCAAGTTGGGCTTTGGCAAGTGATTCTTGCCACTTGTCTTGTTGATGCAAAAGCTTTGATTTTTTATTGCCTGTGGGCCGAGTGAGGTGTTTTGCCAAAGATTCATCAGCCACTGAATCGATCTTGCTTGGTGGCTCGGAAGTCATTGGTTGAGTGGAATGGGCAGACGGAGGTGGTTCACTTGAAGCACTAGGTGCTCGTGGTCGCTTTTGGTTTGTAGATTTGAACTTCTGTTGATCGAGGAGTTGGCAATAATTGTTCCATTTTGGTGCCTTGATAAGAATGTTGTAGCATGAGAGGTGAGGAAAAATCTTCTTGTGGAGGTCAGAGTACAGTTGCAGTGCGTAGGTCAGCCAATCTTTGTTGGTGGCACCACTTTGATTCTTGTTTTCAATCTGCTTCACACATGCGCTGAATTTGTTGAGGACGGCTTGAAGAACTCCCCAGCAACTCTTGAGACCTTTTGCAGTTTGCAATGTGGGAGGACCAGACTTGTTATCCTTTTCGGCGACTCAATTCCAGAAACCATCACCGGTTTGGTTTGTGCCGACAATTGGGTCTTGTGTGATTTCAAGCCAAGAGTTGCAGAGGAGGACATCCTCTTGATCTGAGTAGTTCTTCTGGCGTGGTGCGGATTTCCTGTTCTTTGATTGGGGGGTTTGGGATTGATCTGCGAATGAATTGATCAGTATCAATTACTACTTCAAGGATATGGAACGAGAACTTACCTTTGTCTTGATCTTCAAAATCAATTCCTTCATTCTCTAGCTTGGGTTCGTTTTCAGATGTGTTCGACGGCATTGTGGCAGGCTGGTTGATACTGGAGAGCAGTGGATTGTTGGGTGGTGTGGTGTAGGACTTTCATGGGATTTTGGTGATTTCACAGGAGGGAGTGGAGCTCCAGATGTGCAGTCTGTATCCCGCCCAAACTGGAGCCCAAGACAAATAGCTACCCTGAAAGCACCCGCGGTGCGGGGTATTTTTGGGGGTTGGGGCCCTAAACCAGGGATAGGGACCCAATTTAGGGCCCCCGGTGGAGGTGCTCTAACTTCTCCACATTATGCCCCCCAATCACTTCAAGCCTGGCCAGACACCTTCCAAAAGAAGCCAGAAAAACACAGCTTGGGTTGATCTGACTTGAATATTTTCCCAATCTATAGTGCCACTGCTCACTCCCAGTGTGCTGTCAGAGCAGCAAACATAAATCAAGAAACCTCAGTGGCATGTAGCCCTGGCCTTCCTGTTTGGATTGTCTTCTCAAGGCTTGATCATAACTGCTGGTGTCTACTACATTATCACCTGTCAATTACAGACTTTCACCCTCCAAATGGGTATGTCATAGATCACACCAGTCGCATTCATTCACCCAGCCACAGTCATTCATCTCCAAGCATCCTTAGTAAAGTGGTAGTACACTTGACATGGACATTAGAAGGGTGTAATTCCCACAGGACACATTATATTCTCTTCAGAGTTTCACATACCCCCCTCTCTTCTCTCAGACGTGCCTGTTTGGTGCTTTGAAAACAATTCAACACATACATTACTTGGGCATGAGATTAGGCTTCCTTTGTGCCGCTACATCAGCACACGGAAGGGACAACGAAGGGCGAGACCAAAGAATGCAAGCGGCGTTGAGCGCATTCCCGGGGGAAGTGGTTATTAATGGTCAAAAGCAGTCCTCATCAACTAAACACATTATTTGTTTTAATCCCTCATTACGCTCCAATGGGTATAGGGAATTCTTCGCGATGAGAATAAGTATAAACAGCAGGGTATTGATGGTACTGGGGAGGGGGTGGTCGACGCCAAGCATCGAAGGCTCATCGCACACTTTCACCGCCCATGTAATTCCCCGTCGGGTTGTAGGTGAATCCGCTGTGGGGGAGAGGGGGCACCGAGACACCCAGGCTGAGAGAGTCAGCGCACGACAGCTCCGTCGTCGGGGACAACAAGACCTGAAGAGCTTTGAAAGAAAATAAAAGAAAAAAAACTGACATGAATTGTTGCTGCACAGTCTCGCTGAGATGGGAGTCTTCTACCACCGAATCCATCGGCGCCTCGCTGTTGATGAATGTTGCAGGCGAAAAGCAAAAGGGGAGGGGGGGGAGAAGCTTTAAACACGACGTCCAGGACGAGTGATCCGAGCAAGAAAGAAACCACCGAGAGAAGAGAGAGGGGGAAAAGAACGGACCTGGTGAATTCGCTATCAAAGTTGCTAGTATCGATTGCACTGGCGACGCTAGGCTTGAAGGGCGGAGTGTACTGCTTCATCATGAGCCGTTTCCAGTCGATGCTGGAAAAGAACGCGTGCTGCTTGATCTCCGTCGCCCCATTGCTCCCCAGTCTCTGCTTCGGATTCCGCGATAATAGGCCCATCAATAACGACCGCGCTTGCGGCTGTATCTCGGCCCCGAATCGCAAGGGGTGGTACAGTATCTTCCGGTACATTTCTAACCCTCTCAGGTCAGCTCTCCGCGCCCTTCTTCGCTCTACTACCATATCCTATATACAAGCTCACTCACCATTCACATTCTCGTCATAATATCTACGTCAAGGGGGAAAAAAAATACTCCAAGCAGTTCAGTCTTTCTCCCCCAAGTGGGTATGATCAGTTGAAACGTGACATACGGTGGCAGCCCAGAAAGCATCTCATAAATCAAGACACCGAGAGTCCACCAATCGACGCTTTTTGAGTACCCTTGGCCCAGAAGAAGCTCTGGTGACAAGTACTCCGGGGTGCCGCAAAATGCTACATATTGATTACGAGAAAGAGAACCATTGATCTGCTTGGATCATGGCATGTCATGCTTTTTCATGGTCAGATCAACTCACTGTTGGTCTTCTCTGATTCGCCCATGTTCAACTTGCACAATCCAAAGTCACAGAGAGCAATATGTCCGGTATAGTCTAGCAAGATGTTCTCCGGTTTCAGATCACTACAGAAAAAAAAGCATCAGCAAAGTCCTAGTCCTGCCTTTTATTTTTATCCTGATGAAAATCGTCACACTGACCGATAAATCACATCATAGGCATGCAAATGTTCCAGTGCGCATAGTAGCTCCGCGGCGTATAGTCTTGATCTTTCCTCGCTAAACCTTCCTTCCTTCTGCAAATGATGAAACAGTTCACCACCGTTGATACAACTTGGGTATGTTAAGATTAAAAGAGAGAGAGAGAGAGAGTCATGAGCGTGAGAGCTATGTAAAGGGTAGCAAATGTCGGTGAACTAACTGACGACAAGACGAGGTAAAGTTTTTCCGAGTTCTGGAAGCTGAACTTTAAGGGAACGATGAAGGGATTGTTGACCTGTCCCAAGACGGTTCTTTCAGCGAGGGTATGAGTGACTTCGGCACGGGAGACGATGTGGGCCTTCCTGATGGTCTTCATGGCGTAAATTCTGCCCGTGTCCTTCTTCCTGACTTGCATGACTTTACCGAACGAGCCTTTGCCAATCACTTGCAAGAGCTCGAAGGATTCGATGGTCAGTTGGGTGTTCTTCGACGGCTTGAACGCCACTTGAAGATGGAAGCGGCCGGTCCCGTTTCGTGTGTTGGCTTCATACCACGCATCGACGAGCGACTTGCAGTAGAAAATAGGCGTTTGAGTCCTCCCTCTTGATCCACACCACACCGAAAAGAAGATCGAGTCTTACTTGGGTATCAAATGAGGGCTGAAAGTTCAACCCTCCCAAGAAGATGTCATCGCCCATATCCGTCTTCTGACTCCCATGAGGGCTAGTTCGCAAGTAAGTCGAAAGCGTGATCTCCGAGGCGCGTGACACGTCGAAGTCTGCCTTGTACATCCACACCGGACAATCAATCGTACCGCCCAAAGCCTCGACCAGGACCTCATTCTTATCAAACTCCAACACGAGATCTACAAGCAAGGAAAGATTGAGGCGACGAGTGGACATCAGTTCTACACAACAAGGAAAGGCGGAGAATAGCACTGACAAGGCAGCCACCAATTATATTTCCTTTGGATGCCCTCGGTGTTAAGTTTTCTAGAGCCGTTATGGGGGAGAGATTCGGCGAGACTGCCGACGGTCAAGCTTCCGACCTGCGGGTTATCCACGACGGCTTTCTGGACAACATCGGGAACGAGCACGCCGGAGGGGATGGACAATCCCTCGGCCTCGATGATGGTGATCGACAAGGTGCCTCCGGCCCCAGTCCGGGGCTCGCCGGTCATCGGCTTCGACGTCGGCCCCATTCCCCCGTTCGTGGGCTCATGGGAAGCCGCCTCATGGCTGGATGGTGCGTCTCCCCCTGGCTCCATCTCAGATGTGGTCGCAGGGGCTGACTTCAGCGAACTCGTCGCTTCCTTGAATTCTACAGGTAATAATGGGGACGCGTCGGAAGAAAGGAAGACACGAGATGATCAGCATCACAAAAAAAAACCCCGTCATTTCAACCATTTTTTTTTTATCCCGTCAAATTCATGTATTTTTCTGGACTGAGAGGATCTTTGGAATAGGATGAAAAGAAGCTCCCTCTGTTTTTTGTGTAGATAAGAAGGAGGCTGCGGATGGAAAAGAAAGCGTATATAAATGTGAGGAAAGATTTGATAGCACTTACTCTTGCCCAATTTCCAAGCAGAGCTCATGGCGGCAAGGGAAGAAGATTCTAGGATGATTCAAGCTAGTGTGGCGCGAGAGGGGGGGGGGGCAAGGGATAGAGGGGAATCGGCTGGATTTCCGGCGAGTTTGATGATGGGTGATGACGTCGTGAGTACTCTGGCCACTGGAAGGGGGGACGGAAGATCTTGAGGCTGGCCTTATAGAAGAGGCGAGTGCAGGACCCACGTTAAAAATGCACAGTTAATGATGGGTGGAGGGAAGGGCCAGGATAAGGGTGGAGGAGAGGGGATGCAGGCTTGGAAGGTGTTTCTGGCTGCTCTGCTGCTGAAGAGAGCCAGGCCAGCAGCACAACAACGAATGCAATACAGACTTGAATATATATTTGTTATGTAGCTAGAGATGCAAGCTAGATGTTTACAAGTACACAACATGTTTTGGGATGGCTCATCGGGGCGAGTTGGGGTTTGCCAAAGAAAGCACGTACGATCGGAACATCCACAACGTTCTATCGTGTCCGAGATCGCCGTCCTCCTCCCACCAAAACATCTGATTCTGCCTCCATTGATCTGGGGGCTGCAAACTTAATAAATATCTTTTTGCACACTGGCCTAGGGATGTTTCTGGGATGTGCGGGGTGTAGTATATGACAATAGGCTCAATAAAAAAATAGTAGCCCTGATGGGCTTCATTAGCACCCGCTGTAAAAGCAGTCAAGGAGTGGTTGTATGGAAAAACACTGGCGCAGTTCGTCAGCCTTTTAGCAACACACAAGTGATGGGCAGCGTGTAAAACGAGAGTATGTAGCCTTCTTGAGAATGAAGATTACGATCACCCGGTTCCGCTGAATAAATGCACCAACAGACATGATGCTCAGTCAGAAATACAGCAGGTGATGCTCATAGAGACACTGTAGGTAAAGCGCACAGTATTGGAATGAAATGGCAAGAATATCCAGCTGCGCGAAGGTGGAGACGCTTCGAGTGGGCAGAACGAGCCAATTGTGATCAAGTGATTGTTTGAAGTAAACCGACTCAATGTTGCGCTTATTTCACATTCATTTACAAAAGTACAATCATCGTCCACTCTAGACGCCAGCCAAATGAAAAGAGACAACACGCAAATATTAAAAAAAATATTCTTGATCTTCCAACTGACCCCCCCATTCTGCTTCTTCTATCGGGCTTGATTTTTTGACCGCCATCAAGTAAGCACGCGTCCTAGATGACGAAGGACAATGTGACCAATCGGCTGGGCAGCTGCCGCTTGAACTGACAAGTTGGAAAGAGTGGACGATGCGGAGATAGGAAAGTAAGACGATGTAGCGAAATGCCGTAAATTCAAAAAGCTAAAACACAATCTGATTGCTTTTGGCGACGTAAAGACTACGCAAAAGGATTGACCTGATAGAGCGCGGCGAGAAAGGATCACATGAGCGTCGTGCAGCCAGACAGCAATCTTTTTGTTATAAGCTACGGAGGAGGAAGGGCAACACTCACTGCAAAGATCTTCAATACAGGAGGACTCTTAGTAATATCGGCGGTGACGATGACGGGGACGGTTTGAAGCTCCTTAATGGTCTGCACATAATGAGTAACGCCAGGTGCTGCTTCAATCTTCTCAACACCTTCCCATTGCAACTCGACTTTCCCTTTGGCACGAGCCATCTCGGCGCTCTTGAGACGTTGGGCACTTTTCTTTTCTCGTTCAGTCAACTCGCCCGTCTTTCCAGATCCAGCTTTCAAAGGATGCTGAACAACATCATCTTCGTCGTCTTCGAATAAAGCACTTTCTGCTTGTACCGACTGTGAAGAGGCCTCCATCAACTTGGCATGTCTTTCGGCATGGTGACGGATCGAGTGCCAATGGGCATCAGTTGAGTGCTCAGATAGGTGGGCAACAACGTCGACTCCTTGTTTCCAATAAAGCTTCAAGGTGTTGGCGTGTTCATCGTGGACGTGATTCTGAGTAAAGCAAGGGTGGTATAATTATTATGTTAGTAAACGGCGGATAATTACTGATTGACCCAACACATACGTCTATTGGCATTTGATCGACGTGCACACGCTTTTCGATCCCAAAATCAGGAACCGCCACGTCAAAGGCCTCGTCCAAGACACCGACAACATTTGCGGATCGGATCACGGGTCCGTACTTGGCAGTGAGATCCGCAATCAGAACACACAGGAAGAGATGCTGAGATTGCTCTTCGGCAAGGCGCGCGGCATGCTTCTTAACATTGCAGAACTGGGCGCACTTGCTGACCGAGTCAGGATCCATGGTGAATTTGATGTCGCATGAATTACTCAATACGGCTTCCAACTGGCGGTGGACCACAACATCGGCGAAACGTCGGATCGGCCTAACCATCGGTCGAGTCAGTACGTAGATTCAAGTGTTGCATGCTAGAAAGTAGAGGGCTTACGAAGTGAAGTGAGTGTAAACAGGAAGATTCAATGCGTAATGAGCCCATTTGGCAATGTCCAAGGCACCGCCGCAGAAATACTTAGCCTTGACCATCGCTTTCGTCGACAACAATTGAAGTACAAAATGAGGAGCCTTTCCAGCTTGCTCCATCGAGCTGATCGATTTCATCAAGGAACCGGCGCTGGATGTGTCGACCTCAAAGCCCATCTTAGCGGCTCTCTTAGCAAATACTTCTAATCGCCTATCTATCGGAGGTTCATGACGCCGGAGCATAGCCTGTTCGGGTAAGCCCGCTGCGATTTTCTTAGCGACGGCCGAATTGGCGAGAAGCATGAACTCCTCCACCAACTGTTTGGCCTCGTCACCCATGACCACCGAGCAATCATCGGGCAGTCCTTCCTCATCGAGCTTGATGTCTAGTCGAATGTTGTCAATGCGTAGACAGCCTTCTTCAAACCTGCGAGCACGCAGTTGACGAGAGATTTGACCCAAGGCCTTCAAAGACTCGCAGATCTTTTCGACCGTGACACCCTCCTGCTCAACCTTTATCTCGGGAGCCACTGGAGCATTGGTGAGGACTTGTAGGACCGAATCGTAGGTCAACCTGGCACTGGAGCAAATGATCGACTTGCCAAACCAAGTATCAATCACTCTACCCTGTGGGGTCATCTTGAAAACGGCACTGAAAGTTAATTTATCTTGACCGGGAGATAAAGAACACAAGTGCTCGGAGAGAGTCGGAGGGAGCATCGGAACTGCTCGTTGGACGAGATAAACAGTAGTCGCCCGCTTACGCGCTTCGCGATCCAAGGCAGTGCCCGGTTTGACAAAGTGGGTGACGTCTGCGATGTGCACCCCTACCTCAAAAGTTCCATCCTCATTGGTCGAAATGTGCAAAGCGTCATCCAAGTCTCGAGCGGTCGCGCCATCGATTGTGAAAACAACTTGTTTCCTGAAATCCCGGCGAACTTCATATTCGCGCTCGGGAATCGTCCATGGGAGGGGGGGCAAGCACTTGACGACATTTTCGGAAAATTCCTCGGAGGTGAAATTACAGTCTTTAAGCAGAGCATTGGTTTCAACTTCAATGTCACCAATGGGACCGAGCTCTTCAACCAAGGTGCCGAAGGGGTGGAGGGAAGTGATGGGCCAACGCTTGATACCAGCGATAAAAAGAGTCGAGGAATATTTATTAGGGTCGGCCAAGAAGTCAGCAGGTGCTTGATCAACCGGGATGGCAATCAAAGGAACCCGCTTGTCAGTAGGTCTATGCCAGACAATCTTCGGGCGTTGCTCTTCGCGCTGACCGCCACGCAAGTCAACCCCTTCACGTTCGCGTCTTTCAGCTTCTTGCTTTTCTTTGGTTGCAGCCGAGGAGGGGCGGAGTAAGCCCAGAGTGCCACTGAAGAGCTGGCCGGGCATCCTTTCAACAACTGCAACAATGTGACCGGCAAAGTTAGGACGTTGTTCGTCATTGACTTCCTCCTCTTCAAAAAGAGTAAGTCCCTGCCCCTCCACCTCGACGTCATCGCGCTTCTTGTCTTCACGTCGGTTGTTCTGCTGGGCGCGGGAGTCAAAGGCTTGATTTTCTTCTTTCTTGCGCTTCTTCTCCTCCTTCTCCTTCTTCGTACCCCACACTTCATCGACATCGAGAAGCTCGACCGCAACCACATCACCTTCGAGAGCACGATTTCGATCCTTGGAGCCACATATGTAGATGTCCGAGTCGAGAGAATCGGTGGCAACGTAGGCATCGGACCGATTGCGCTTGTTCACACGTAACACACCAATGACAAGTTTGCCAGCAGCCAACAAGGGGGGGATGGAAGCTTGAGGCAGGTAGGGCGCAAATAGGGATTTACGCATCTGTTGACTAGCCTGCCCGACATGAGACTGGCCGGGTCCTAAATTCATTGGATTTTGGAAGCCGAAAGATGGAACGCGGGTGTGACCCGAAGCTGCTCGGAATTGAGCCAGTTGTTGCAATTGCATCTGAGCTTGATTGAGATCTGTAGAGGCCTGGGCGCCAAAATCTACAATCACCGGAATGAAAGCAACACACAGTTAGTACAGAGAGCATGGAACTGATTTGTACCAAGCGGAAAGCTACTGACCCATGTTAAAACCACCAATGTTGGAAATGCTGCTGGCTTTGCTATGACCACGGCGGTGACCTTGGGCACCAGACCCGTTGTTGGAAAAGCCGCTACCCATGCCAAAGTCGAGGTCGCTGCCGACGGGGTTGGCGAGATAAGTGCTGAAGGTGGAGCTTGGGACCGAAGACGGGAATTGGAAATTCTGGCCAGGGAAGCCTAATTGTTGCTGGCTGTTGGAACCAGTGTTCGAGCTGACTTGAACACTGTGACGACGACCGTGACCTTTGGGGTTCGCGGAGCCTCCATTGGCCATTGAGTTTGCAAGATTGTCGTTGCCACCGAGACCTTGGTTGAAAGAACCGACACCATCTAGCCCAAATCGCCCCATGGCGCCAAAGGCATTGCTGCCATTGCTTTGGGCGCTCCCAACTTGAGCACTTTGACCACGTCGATGAACAGGTTGAGAGCGGTCTGGCTGCGGGCCAGTTTGAAGATCGCCAAAGCGGTTCATCAAAGCTTCCTGCTGGTGGCGCAACATCTCCAACTGTTGTTGGATTTGCATGGATTCGGATAATGGAGACATGACGTCTATATTGCTGAATCGAGGAGCGCTGGCATGAGGACCTTGAGCTTGGGCTGCCTGTAATGCAGCTTGCATTTGGACGACTTGCATTGCTTGTTGCTGAACGGTGGCCTGAAGATCATTAAGGCCGCTGAGGGAGCCGGCCCCGGAAAAGTTGTTGCTCAAGAACTGGAGTTGTTGTTGCTGCTGCATCAGTTGTTGGGCCAGATGATTATTGGAAAGAGTGTTTGCGCCCTGAAAAGCGAATCCTCTGGCATTGTTAAGCCCGGTGAGACGACCGAATGCACCAGCATTGTCAGGCAGTTCACCAACGAAGCCTCCGGGGAAGTTGGCCGGGGGACGCTGCAAGGCCTCGTGATTGAACTGGGTTTGACCTGGAGTTGGGGTTACTAGAACCTCGGCATCAACGTCCATCTAACAAACGTTTTGATAAAACATATAGCGAGATAAGCAGGACATCCTAGAGCCACACATCAATAGCAACATATTATGATACTGACAATAGAAGACAAAGCCCCAGGTTGAAAACCACCGGCATTGGGATTGAGCGTACTTTTGGCACCGGCGTTCTTATCGACGCTAGGCTTTCTTTGGCCGGCCGATTGCATGCGCCCTTTGGGAGCGTGCATGCTGCCGCTGAGGCTGTTATTGCTGCCAGACGACGGGCCTGTACAAACATACATACGTTCAAGTCAGTGCAAAATAAATAAATGATTTAACAGCAAATGCGTGACGTACCAACATCCGAAGCCCGTCGGGCTTGTGCAGGGGGCGGATCATTGGCCTTGCGACCGGGAGGATTACCACCCCCCCGCTGGCCGCTCCCACGGCGCTGGTTGTTTTGGCCCGTGGGTGAGTCACGATCACTAGTTTTCGCAGGAGCATTGGATGCATTTTTGGCACCGGTTGAGCCTTCATGACGGCCCTCATTGCGACTTTGGGGGCGCGAGTTGCTCTTGCGGCCATTACGACTGCCGTTGCCATTGGAGGTGGTGCTTGAGTGCTGGTCTGAGTTGTCTGCCATTGTAGCGAAGCAGAAGTATGCGTAGAATAAAGAGGGCTAGAGTGGAGTGCGGTTGACCGTACGTGTGACGATTGAAAGCAGTTGCGAGAATGTGGGGTGTTGTGTGGTCTCGATGACCAGTGATTTTTATTTTTGTAAGAGCGATCGAACAAACGATGGACTGGATGAGATCCAGGTGCTAGAACTGAGACCGCCTGAGAGAACGAAGAGGAAGAAATGAAGAAGAAAGGACGATAGTAGAGGATGTAAGCAACGAAACTCAAAAGAGACGGGCAGAGGAGGGCTTGAGGAAAGGACGAGACGATGGAAGAAGAGATGAACAGTAGGGGACTGAGGCCAGACTAGTAAGGAGGGATGATGCAGTAGGTGGTGGTGGTGGTGAAGGTGGTGAAGGTGTATGAATGCTGGTGTCTAGTGAGTAGGGAGGTGAATGTTTAGATAGTACAGGCTGTTGTTTGTTTTGAAGGGATGGAGAGTGCGCTGAGTCAAAGTCCAGAAGAGTAAACTCAGATAATCTCGAGCGATCAAGGACGCAAGGGAGGAACGATCGAAGTAGAGAGTGAGGGAGGGAATAGAAGGAGAAGAGACAGGCGGGGACTGGGACTGGGACTGGGACAGGTGATCGAGTGGTGAGGACTGTGGGAATCGAGCAGGTGAGTATTTCAAAAGTGGTTTGTCGCTTGGCTTGTTTTTTTTTTTTT
>SMGU01011013.1:0-19212 GCA_004348175.1 Puccinia novopanici
AACGAATTCTTTGTTTGCTTCTGTGTCTAGTTGGAAGCACCTTCAAAAGGCCGTTCTGCTCTTCTCCGGTCTCTACAACCAGATTGCCAACAATCCAGCCTCTGGTTCATCACCTTCCGACTGGCTCGCTCAAGCCAAACAGGCATTTTTTGAAAGCGAGAATAAGCAATTCATTTACGAACGCGCGTGGAATCTGCTCAAGATCATCCCCAAATGGCAAAACATGTCATTGAAGGGGAAAGCAAAGAATGGCCTAAAATCCGGTCCCCGTCCATCAATCAAAAAAACACCATCTAATTCACCATGCCCTCAATCCACATCGCAAGCAGAGACTAGTGAAGCGGTCAACAATTGCGTGATCTGGAAGCGACCTCCAGGAATCAAAGGGGAAAAACGAAAACTCGAAGACAGCGAATTCAAGAGGAAGAAACTGAAGTTGCTTGAAAAAGCAAACAGCGAGTCAACCTTATGCATTGCTGAGGCTCGTCGGTCAAATGATATTCAAGAAAAGTTGGCAAAGATTGACCAAGATGAATTGGATCGCCAGTTCATCCTTCAAGATCTCAACGATTGCCCAGATGAAGAATCACGCGAGTACTTCTGAGCGCGCAAACGTGAGATCCTCAATCGATTCAAAAATTCGTTGTCAACAAACTCTCACAGCAATTCAGACCGCGCTCCACCACAAACAGCACCAACATTAAGTTCAGAACCCAACGTTGATGACCATACATCCGAACCTGAAGAAGAAGAGTGGGAGGGGGAAGGTGGAGCTAGTGAGGACAACCCTTTGATAGACCCCAGCCTGCCCAATTTTGCTTGAATGTTATGTTATCATGATTTTCCTTTCATAAACACTCGTTATTGCGTGGCTGTGTTGTTTTTTTTTCCATTTCATATGGTTTTTTACTCACACTTGCAGTTGGATATGTTAATTTTTATTTTTTTTACTCTTATTTTGTCATTTGATTGGCTTCAATGAACCAACAATCATGCAATAAAATTTAAAAAAGCGAAATGATCACAAACAAAAGAAAAAGACACAACATTCTTGGAAGAGAAAAAGGGAAAAAAATATTGACATAATTTGATGCGGTTTTTACTGATTTGAATCTGTAGCAGATGGCTCAGAATCGCTAGGGGGGGCGGCTTCGGAATCATCTGTGGCTGCGACTTCAGATCGACGAGTTGCTTGAGCTTGATTTTGACCATTGGCTTGCCAGAGATGGGAGATCAAATCGTGAGTTAACTGATGGTGGATTGCAGGAGACTCCATTTCAATTGCACGAATACGTTGCTCACGAAGGCTGAAAGGCTCCGATCGAGGTGGAATGAGCCGGATGGAAGGTGGAAGGGGGGGGAGCTCTTTGGGTGGTGTCCGATACTCCATGAGCATGTTGTGTAAAATTATACATGTGTTCATGATTTGCGTCAAGTCGCCAGGATACCACTGCAGGGCAGGTTGTGCAAGGATCTGGAATCGGCCCTGAAGGAGTGCAAAACTTCGCTCAATGTCTTTCCGCATTGCTTCCTGAGTTGTTGTAAAATGTTTGGTGGCTCGGTTGGAAGAGAGAAGACCTTTCGATTTGATCAATGTGCCCCAATCCGGATAAATCCCATCAGCTAAATAATATCCATGTTTGTAGTGATGTCCATTAACTTCGAATTCGACATTCCAACACGTTCCAGCTAATGTTGATTGGAAGAGCGGTGACCGATCAAGAATGTTGATATCATTTAGCGACCCAGAAGTACCAAAGAATGCGTGCCAGATCCAGGTACTGTGGGTTGACACCGCCTCGAGAACAACCGTAGGACCTTTTTCTTTTCCCTTGAACTGCCCGGCAAGAGCTTTTGGACAATTTTTCCAACCCCAATGCATGCAATCAAGGCTTCCCAAGCATCCGGGGAAGCCTCTTGCTGCATTTTCTCTAAGAATAAATTCCAGATCTTCTTTAGTCGGGGATCGGAGGTATGTTGGCCCATATATATGCTGGATTGCGCCACAGAAAACCTCCATATTTTGACGAGCTGTGGTTTCCGCAAGGCGAAAGTACTCGTCAGTAGAATCAAAAGGAACTGCGTAGGCTAGTTGTCTGAGAGCTGCCGTGATCTTCTGCTCTGGGCTGAGGCCGAGTTTGCCAGTACAGTCGGGCTTGCGGACGAAGTAGGGGAAGTTCATGGTGAGATCATTCAGAATTCGCAGAAAAAGGGGCTTTTCCATTCGGAATCGTCGAGAAAAATCTTTTTCGTCGTATGTACATCCTTCATTGAAATAGTCATTCATGAGTTTTTTGTGAAAATCCAGGTGATTCCGCTCCTTGTTGGCTCTTCGTCCGTCAAAGCTTCTTTTTTGCGCAAGTTCCTCGCCATCGTCTGAATCTGAGAGAAAGTTTTGGATGATGTTGTTGTCTTCCAAGAGGTCCCGAACAAAGTTTTGTCCTAGTAATTGTCGGCGGCGGCGTTTTGTTCTAGAGTGCATTTTCAGAAAAATGGAGGGTGCCAATGCGGTTGCACTGGCTATCTGGTTGTCGGCGCCACCCTCAGCGGCGCGCCAAGGTGCGCCCGCCCCGCACCCGCGCACTTTTTTATAAAAAGTAGGGGTGGCGCGCACCCTCCTGAACCTTATTTTGGACAGGCTTTTGGGGCCCAAATCTCAGTTTGAGCGGCATTGGAAGTGATTTTTGGGGGGGAACCCGAACGGGGACCCGCCTCCTCGTGGCAAACTACGTCATCACCCAAAAAAAAAACTCAAAAAAACTCCATTTAAGCTTGAAATTACGCTTTGGAGCCCTCGCCCGGGCGCGCCTCCATTGCGCCAGCCACAAGCGCGCACCCTTGGGATGCCATCAAGGCGCCTGTCGGCGCGCACTTTTTCGAAAGTGGCGCCGACAACCAGAACTGGCTAGCTCCGGACTTAAGTGCTTTAGCCCCAGGGTTAGTCCCAACCAGTGCGGTTGCGCGGTGGGACTAAGCTTAGTCCAGACTAACTCGGGTACTATCTTAGCTCCAAAACTTAGCTCCTGATGCGGATGCTCTTAGGGTCGGGTGCAGGAGAGTTTTGGTGATCAGCTTGTGACATGTCAGCTGTCACAGGCGTCATCCCACAAGTAAGTGGCGTGTCGGGTTTCACAGCAAAGCAAAAAAGAAAATGACACAAATCGACAAGAACCACAACGAACAGTCAACCACACCCAACCAGCCAGAAGACCTCAGCTCGATCTACCGAACACTCGCCCAACAACTCGCTCTCCACCACAACGAGCTCACAGTAGTAGCCAACCCACTCAGTCTCATCGCACTTATCACCCACACCCTCCTCATCTCTCACTCCTTCGCACTCAAAACAGCCTCAGCCCACCTCCCCGACAAACTCATCCTCCCCGACCATGCTCACTCAACTCTGCTCACTTACTCTCACCCCCGAAGCAGTCTCTCCTTCGAATTCACTCTCTCCAAAATCGGAAACCGGATCTCAATCGCAGGAATTGCAGTCGAGGTATCACTCTGAACAACTACTGCATTTCTTCTATTGTTATTCAGCTTGACATTCTTGTTCGGATTGATCCTGTAGGATGACCGACTATCCAGCTTGGATTTCTCCATCTCCGAGTATCTCGACCCAGCCCAATTCCCACTCACCTTAACCAAGGAGCACCAAACCACATCCATCGGACTCAGGTCCACCACGCATTTGCTCGATTTGCTCTCCCTCTTTGTCGATCGAATACTCAATCACCTCCTACCTGATTTGATCCCACCCACCAACCCCAACCCACGTCCACCACCCACCTCATCGTCCTCATCAACAGCCCCGACCTCACAACCTCATCCCCCTCAACCGGCTCCTGAATCGGGTGAGAGGATTCAAGTCAATCTCCAACCTCACCAACCATCCCCGTTGGAGATCGGCCGCTCAGACCTCGACCCGATCGGGACATCAAATCTGCACATTCCGTCTCTCTACAATGCTCCTGCCGGTGGTATGGGTGGGCACTCGGGCATGCTCGTCGATGGAAACCATCCCATATTCAACCGGCAACCCCAGCAGCCTGGTCGTCTCGGTGGAGGGGGTGCATTTGGCGGCGAGTTTCTGCCCCCTGGTGCCGTCCCTCCAGGGGCCCGGTTCGATCCCTTCGGCCCAGGCGTCTCGCCCGCCTTCCCTCGCCAACCAGGGGCCTCCGGCGCTGGATTCGATCCGATGGGCGGACTTGGCCAGGGCTTACCTTTACCAAACCCCCATCGTGGCTTCGCTCCTAGTCGGTCTGATTTCAACGACTGTATGTGTTTTTCTGGCGCCCATAATACCTTTTAGTCATCGTTCAACCCTGACACCTTTCCCCTCTTCTTTTTCTTGTGTTTAGTCAGGCCGCCCGGTGGACCCGCATCCGGATACGATGATATGTTTATGTAATCTCTCGATGCAGTCACCCTCCTAACTTTTTTTTTCTCTATCAACAAAAGAACACGCGACTGCAAAGTTTCTGGCCCGCAAAAACACGAACGCCCCCACTAACCAAAAATCTAAGCATATTACCTTCTAATATGAACTGTTGTTGTTATTAGCCAAATTAAAAGTATCAGAATCTCTTTCTTTCTTCTGGGTCAACGTTAGCTTTCACCCCTCTCACTACCATAAAATATCAACCTAAAGAGGTTCACTGTGTGTATATGTATGTGAGCTTAGTAGCAATGGTGTTGGGCAAGAAAGCATACTTAAATCTTCTGGGCATTTGATTGATGGCAGGAAGGCTTCCTTGACATTTGCTAGGCACATGCTTCCCACTATTACTGAGCCAACCAAAGTATCTCAGATATCAGACACTCCCCTGATGATTACCAAGGGAACAACCCTGGTGCATAAAAGACATCATGACTTTCAACATGATCTCTCTTGTTGAGCTTGGAAGGAGGCTTCTCTGTAGTAGTTTGGTGGGGCCTAGCAATCCCCATGTCAGCCATGGAAGCTTGGAGCTTTTCCCCCTGCATCACCCACTGTCCATTGCAGAAATCTGACTTATCTCCCGGTGTGCTAAGCAGCAACACTGGGCCACACTACACTTTCTCCCCAAAAAGTGTCAGCATAGTGGCCCTTGTTTGGGTCCACTGGTGCTGCAGTGTTGGAAGTTTTTGGAAGCCACAGCACTGTGTTACAGACATGTTAACGGTGTCTTTCCTGGCAAAATTTCTGTAGTACAGCATTGTAGTATTCCTCAATTTTCAAATATATATTTATCTCCTTTTCTGGTTTTTGGTTTCCCTATATTTCTCTACTCTGTTCTCTATTTCATTTTATTTTGTATTATATGACAGGCCAGAAGAAACCCAATCTGATTGAAGAAATGGGCTCTATGGCCCCCATTATTGCCATGGTCACCTTGGATAGAAACTTGTGAAACCCCTTGGATCAGAAGCTACGGTCAATCAACATATCTCCTTTGCCAGCATCACCTGCATGTCAACAATTACAACACTATCATTCACCAGTCACATTCTTTCCACAGCCCAATAAAGCTTTCAAAAATGACTTTGACACAGCCTTAACAACATATCATCATGCAGTCTTATCTTATACTTACTTATCTTATACTACTTGTATGTCCACACTCTCCAAAATAGCCATATGGCTATGCAGAAGCAGTATAGCACACCTTCATGAATGCTTAATAATAAAGAGTGGAAGGCAGGGGATAACCCCTTCAGGACAAAACACATGCTATACAGATGTTTTGGAAAGAGGTGATAAAACAATGGTTAAGATTTGGTTTGTATGTAAGGGTGAGGAGTAGCAGGAATTCACTTGAGCAGGTTTTATTGGCCATAGGTGGTGACCTTGTAGCAACTAATTTATGAGGAATAGGATCAGGCTTAAATGGGGAAGGTTAAGATAACTGAACAGTATTCCAGTGAGGTTAAATGGGAAGGGTGATGGAAAAAAATACTCTGTTAGTAGGAGTAGAGTATTCACTGAAGGTAATTACTGTGTCATGTGGGGTAAATGGGCCTATAATCAACTTCAGGGCCAAATAATGCCCCATTTTATAATTTATGAGTTCCCTGAATGCATTACACCAATATACTCTGAGAATGAACAAATTTGCCACATCTTGTACAATTGAATCTTTTTAATGAATAATCCAGGAGTATATCAGTGGGTTGCCGGGAATGATGTAATATATTGAGTAATTTTAAATGAATTAAATACATGAGAAAGCTCTGAGAAAAACATCAAATATAAATTTCTACAAATAAATAAGGCTGTGGTTGTTAGTGTGATATAGCAGGCATAATATTTCAAATTTTGTGACATTTCATTTGAGGTTTTTTGGCAAACCTATACATATGCTATCATGTCCAGCCAAAATCTCTCACATTCCAATTGCTCTTATTACAGAATTATTATCAATCTGTAGGTATGTTTTGCATAAAATATTATAAGAGCCATGAGATGCTAACAAACCCAGCCTAAAATGAAAAAGGACACCCCCAAAAAAGATGAAACAACTCCTAGACCTCTTATTATGTCTCAAGAGCCCCAGAAAAGGAATAAAAGGGCTCCCCATATGCCACAGAAAAAAATCTTGCTCAACTTCTTTACACTAGCAGCTTGTCTTCTAATTCTTACCACTAAATCAAGTGAATCTCCTTTTAAAAACTTTTCATCTTCTGGATGGAGCTAATTTACAAGATGTGGTTGACAGGATGTTTCAGCAAAATTATCTTCCAAGTTTTTCAAAACAGGGGGAGTTGGAAAATCTTGGAAATGATTATTTGGTTCTGACCAAAACGGGTGACTGTGTTACACATTTTATACAAATGGAGGTTCTTGCCAAAATCAAATCCGAAATCAAATTTCAAGAACACTATATTGGTTCGTGCTGCAATCTGTAGTTAATGGGTATTAACTCATAAGGATAAGTGACCCTGATTTGGCACATTTATGGTGTCAGTCTGATTTATGTGCCCTCCCATGATAATCTCATGCTGTCATGTTCATGCAGAGTGTTGGATTCATATTTAACATATTATTTGGCTAAAATTTACGAACTGGAATTTGTCTCGAATAAGATTGTTTGCTTATTTTACGACTGGTGTGTTTTAAGTCACCAGAGGCTAACCATAAGAAACATTCAAATGAAAGATCGGCTGAAAGAAGGACAGAGACGAAAATGTGATCATATCCGCCGATCAACTACATATCCAACATTGTGAGGAGGTAAACACTACGCAAGGGACTTGAAAGTCGACGGAGTGGAGATCTGGAAATTTGGGGACTCTAATAATGGCCAAGCAATTGTCCTTCGGGTGGATTTACGAATCAGATCATCAAAAACGACGAGATGAGTGCGGAGGTAATGAGCAACGCCTCGGTGGCCCCGATAGAGAGACCAGCGGCCGCTGAGTCACTGTTGGAGGGTGCCTAATAGGTGATCGACATTGAGTTGCGGTCATAAGCGTCGGTTGCGAAGGGAGCATTTGTCGAGTGCACGTCAGGTTAGACTTACAGGGTTGCCGCCAGCAGGGGTTGAATTGTTGTTACTTGCCGAGCCGTTGGAGGTACCATTAGGGGCATGCGCGGTGGCATTGGCAGCATTCGCGCCGCTGGTGTAAGTATCATGGGCAGCATTTCCGGTCTTATTAGCAGCACTTCCGGTACCATTGGCAGCACTTCCGGCACCACTGGCACCATTTCCGGCACCGTTGGCAGCATTAGCGCCTCCATTTGCAGCGGCTGGGGCAGGGAGCTGGACACCGGCTGCGCCACAAGTCTGGAATGAGGTGGCGGAGATAATGGGGGCGCAATGAGTGTTGTAGTCAGTGATGATAAAAAACCTCAGTGTCTAGAAGGATGAAAAACCGTTGGACTTACTGCAGCTCCCACCTTCTGCGCGATGGCTAACTCAGCAGGCGAGCATGAAGCTGCATAGCATTTGGCGTTGGCCGAGATGAAGTCCGGGTTTTTGCAAAAACAAGCAAAGTCGGTCTAAATAATGCAGAGAATAATTATGTGGTTGAAGTCAGGTCACATCCGACGTGAAGCTAGAGGGACGCGAGAAGTTCATGATGACGAACTGGAGCACAGGCATTGCCGATGCTACCGAAAGCAGTTGTTAAACATTTGGTGGCACAGGTAGGGAGGTCGCCGAGACTTTGAGCGAAAGCCGCCGGGGTAGAAATCAACACGCTGAAGCCGAGGAGGGAGATCATCATTTGTAAAGTTTTGCAAAGCATCGTAAAGGAATCAAAGGCAGAAATTTCCGGAATGGAGGGTCGTGGACTGAGTATTATGTGCTCGTTAATTACGTTGGAATGTGGAAGACTATAGCAGAGCGAGTGCCGTGACGTAGGGAGCTCACTTCCTCTTTATACCCCAACATGCCCGTTCAGTCCACTCATCTCGCACATCCAGAGCTTGAGCTCAGACCTGCATTACACGTTCCCGCCCATGTTGTCAAGCTGGAAGTCAAATTTGAAAAACATGTCATCATAATCCCTCCAAGCTGAGGTGGTATTGGTTCACCACAGTTCACTATGTGGCACAGGCATGCGAGTGTGCTTGAAGTATTTCAATGAGTATGAAGTTGCGTGAGTGCACTCCGGCAGCACTTTCTGACAAGTGATGCGGCCCTATTTAGCAGCCCGCCCGCGATCATCTCTCAAACACACCTGTGGGAAACCCAAGAGGTATATTGGTGTTGTGACCTAGGTCACATGGTGGTACGCGGCTGCGGCTCAGCCAGTCTCCTCCGGGACATAAGGACTCCATACCGATACAACTGCTCTTACCACTACAATTGGTACAGATTGGTACACCACAGGTGGAAGAAAGGCTGATAGCCGGACTCATTTATGGTATTCAAAATTTGGGCATAAAACCATAAAGACCCTTCACATAAAATTACGTATTCCAAATTCAGACATAAAATCCTACATAACGGGATAGTTCAATTTTTCAGCAGGAAATTTTCAACAAAGTTTTATGTATTGCGACAGGTCTCTTCAAGAATATTTTATTTGAAGGGTCTTGATGATTTTATGTCTAAATTTTGAATACCATAAATAGCAAAATTTGCACGTCCATAGTTCCATAGGTGGAAATGTCCATAGTTTCTTACTTCTATGCAAAGTATGGAGAAATATCCCCTGAGTCCCCTCCCACTCCTCTCCTCCCCATAAGTCTAGTTTAACCCAAACCCTGCCTTTGGGATTTGAAAAGCAAGCCTCCAAAGGAGGGGCTTGTGCCTTAAGTCCAGTTTTTGGAGTGAGTGGTTTGAGATTCAAAAATGTATTTCTTCTGTTTTGACTTTGCAATTTCTTTGGGTAGCCATCTATCCACCTCCCAAAACCAAACCAGGTTTCCCTGATAGCTCTCATTCTCCTCTTTGTTAAGATTTTAGCTCAATGCTCAAGAGAGGGAGTTGACAATCAAGGAACTGTTGATTGGACCAAATAGCACTTAAAGTGGTTTGGAGAAGAAATGCTCTGACTTGATGAGTGTATTACTATGCAGCAGACTACTGATGGTTAAATATCATCATTGAGAAAGAGGCTAAGTTGTGGGTGAAAGAGTGCTTGGTACAAGCATTGCCTACAGGAACTATAAGCATAACATGGGAGGAACATGAGGATGCTGGAACAGCAGACAGGAAGAAACACTGGAACAGTGATGAATGGGCTGGTACAGCTTAGGATTGAGAAATAAATCTGCTGGAACAGCAGTGAAAACATGAGGTTGAAAGACTGGTACAGCCACTAGGAAGGTGAACAAGAAATGTGAGCGGAAAACTAAGTTGTTATTCTGACAGTCTTTCCATTAATATTTATGTTTTCATCTTAGTAGCATTCCATTTATGGTATTCAAAATTGATTTTTGAGCTCAATTCCATATAAAATGCTTTAAAAAAAGTTCAACAAGTGTTCCTAGTGAAGGGAATCACCAACCTACACCACAAAAATTGCTCTGTCACTTGCTAGCAAGCAAAATTCAGGAGCTCAGACCAAGTCTAGGTCTGAGCTCCTTGCAAAACCCCAGTGCGCAGTGACTGCAAACAAAGGAGTGCCTGCAGAAAGGGAGGATTTTCAACCAGAGCTTCCTCAATTTTGATTGCTAGCAACCAACATCCAGGCACTCATGGTAGTACATGTGATTTATGAGTTGGTCATGTTGGACTTATGATTCCATGTAGAATGTGATTCAAAAATCAATTTTGAATACCACAATTGCAATTATTTTCCTTGAGTTTCTAAATGTTGAGGGCCTTTTGAAATCCAAACTGGCTTTCTACATACAGAACTGTACATAGTAAGTAAGATGCATTTGATACAGGAAACCTATCCAAAAAATTGTATGTTTGAGCTATGATAGCATGAGACTTGTAGCCCACACAGCATCATCGTGAGTGCCATTAAAAGCGCAAGATGAATGGCATTGAATTGTTGTAACAGGCAATGCTCTAATGATGAGCAATGTCAGGTCATAGTCAAATCTAAATTTCTACCATCCAAATTGAGGAGCTACTCATTCCAAAAAATAGACTTTGGCTGAAAGCCCCTCATTTGGAGGCTTGCTGTGTGAGGTTCTGATTGGGAGGCTCAACTAATGCTAGGCTAATTTTTTTTTTTTTTTTTGCAAAATACTGTAGCATTAGTTGTCACAAATTGATGCCAACAGTAGCTTAATGTTAGTGTAGCTTAATAAGCTAACACTACACTATGCTAACACTATGGGTAGTGTAGCTGGCCCACCACTGCTTGAGGTATGTATTTAATTATTTTAAAAGTTTTTATAACTTAACAATTTAAATTATAACTACTCCTAGGATCTTTAATACATATCAAAACCCCTGAAAGCACATAAAGCTGGCCCCTAGACTTCCCCATGCAATACCAAGAAGATATAAATTGAATTAGTATAATTTTTCAAATTCAATGACACATCCTCTGGAATATTCCAGAATATTGCATCATTGCATTGCTCCATTAAACTTTTCACTGATCCATTGCAGTGCTCTATGATATTACCCATTGAGTACTATGACTGATACCTGAGTGCCTCAAAGTCCTCCTAGTGCATCCCATGAGCATTTCTGAGTATCCCCTGAGGATATTTAAACCCCTGAATCTTCTGGGTTTGTTTCCCAGTCATCCCAGTCACCAAGAAGTGCATTCAGCCTTAAATTATTGTTTTCAACACTCCCCTGGACTTTCCACCAATTATCTCAGCAGATTTGACTAATTTTCTTATTGAAATAAAATTTCAATCAGCAGGTTGTGGCACTCAGATCACTGTGGATGGCAGGAGGGTTAGGGTTTGAGTTTAAGTCGGAAGCCTAATCTTGTGAATCTCATAATACATTGGCACACCTTGTAGAAACTGTGAAAATGAAGATGTGTCTGGTGGGACTCAAACCCACAACCTCAGCAATGCTGAGACACATTCTAGATTGCTGCCTTTACCAACTACGCTACAGACACTTGTGGATGCCATGGTGGTTGGGAAGTAGTGGTCATGGTTCAACTGAGTAGCACACTAACTTGTACCTCAACACACCTTACTACAACTTGTATTTTAGCTTCTTAGTATTTATTCTCATTCTCAGCTTTATATGAATGATCTTTGCCATTCCTCATTTTTTGCCACTAGGTATGCTAGTATGTATATTTAAGCTTTCTTTATTTCATAATATTTTCATCTTCATTTCATCTAACCTTATATCAACATCAGTTGTGCTTCTTCTCAATTCTACATAATCTTTCCATATGTTTGTGTGTCTTGCTCACATCTCACTTTCATCACACTGCAAGAAAAAACTCAATCAACTGCCTGCACTTGACATGCAGAGAATCCAAGCAAGCTTGTGGTGTTGCTCCAACATTTCTCCAAGTGTGATTCAAATAAGCTTCAATGCACAGTCACTGTGGACACTGCACAGTGACTGTACCAAAGAATCTACATATGCAAACAGGTGGAGTTTGGATGGCAGCTTACCTGGAGCATGCTGCATGTTCATTGCAGGCAGTTGAGCATTTTTTTTTTGCAGTGAAATAAACAATTATGGTCCATTATGACACCAGTGTGGCATCATTTGATTTAAAAATGGTTCAATACACCAAAAGCCACTATTTAGCTTCCTAGGGGACCTCTAGGATTTGAAATTTGGTCCTGAGATGGGTCCTCAGTTATTCAACCCAGCATAAATTAGTAATTAAAGTGAATAACCTCCTCCTACTATTATCTTAGCTTTCCATCTCCCCATCACAAATGGTTTTGCTACTGGAACTTGAGTCTGTTGCCTTGAAATCCCTCTTTCAATCAAGACTTACTCCTGTTTCTTGAAAAGTAGTTGCTGCAAGAGAAGCAACTCTGAAGGTAGCCAATCAGCTCAAGTGCTTTCCACTTTTACTCAATTTCTGTAAGAACAGATTAATCTGAGCTTTCACCTCTGTCTCTTTCTCTTTCATACCAATTAATTTTATCTTAAAGAGGTATTCCCCCTTTAAGAAATCTGTAATTGGTCACAAGGGGACTTCAGCTGAACTTGTGTTGTATCATGCAAGGTTATTAGGAATTAATCTTTTATCAGATCATGTACTTGGAATATCAATTGGATCCCCCAATTTTCATACATACAGCTGATAAAGCCCTGGATCAATGATATCTTTTTTTTTCTTCTGTTTCCTGTGATTTTCTATGTAATTGCCTTAAATTATTCTTGTATGATTCTTTACTGACCATTCCTTTTCTTTTGCCTTAATATTTTTTCTTGATTTCATTCCACCTTATGTATAAAACTAGCATATTTTCCAGCATTTCCACATTTGGAAGTATGCAATATTTTGATTGCAGTTGATTTTATAATATATTGCACATTTGTTTTTACTAATTTCATTTGCAGTGTTTCTCATGATTAATAGTTATTTCAAGTTAAAACGTGCATAATCATTCAGCAGACCATGTAATTTTTATCACACTCATATCTCAAGCATGCCATGTCTTTTTTTGTGGCCCTCTTGTAACAAGAATATCACATGCCACTGTCCAACCAAAAGTAATATGGTTAGTTTAATCCAACTCATAAATAAGGGAATCTATTGAATCCTTACATAAACCAACCTCCTCCCAATTCAGGCTACCATATTTCACAATTCATATCACTCAAGAAATTCCACTGAACCAAGCAAGCCATTCTTCAGTGGGAGATCCAGAAAATATATTCTAAATAACCTCAAAATTATTCTGATCTCATAAATCAACATCAGACTCTAAAATATTTAAATTTTCACATTTTTAGGTTTTCTTTTTGTGGTGAACTGAAATTAATCAAGTAGCAAGGGGACTCAAAATGTTTTACAAGTGACTTGAATGAAATGAGAAAATTTTATCTTCTGAAGAAAATCATGGAGATCAAGCTGCCAAGATTAGTGCAAGTCATTTTTTTAATTTCATTTCTAACTGTTGGAATTCTGATAGTTCTCCTCTTCCCTTCCTCATTTATTATTATTATTATTAGAATTTATTCAATTATTATATCAAATCATATTGTTGTGGACTGATTCAAGAACATCAAAGTTTTTTTTGATGTGCCTGAGTAGTAGTCATTATGATTGACTCAAGTTCTATATCTGTCTTGTCTTCTTTTTCCACACTCATACTGGATTGCTGGATTGATTTGAATACTTTTTTATTCAATTTCTGAACCACATTTTATCCAGCATGTACTTAGTCTATATAACTAGTCTCAATACAAGCAATCTCATCATAAGTTCTTTACCTTCCTTTTCCGCACCATCCTGAGCCAATCCAGTAAGTCTCTCCTGAGTGTCTCTTCCCACCTTTTTTCTTAAAAAAAATCCTCATCCATTTTCTCCATGACGTGAAGCCACGAGACCCAGAAATTCAAAACTAACCAAATGCATGGATTTTGGCAGCTGATCAGGTTGCATGATTTTTCATGAAAAACAACTTTTGAAAATTTTGGCAAGTTGCTTTAGCTCCACTCTGAAAACCCCAATAGTCTCAGGAAAAAATCCCAACCTGACTCATGAGGAGTATCTTTAACTTCCTTATGATTTTATGACACAATTTTGAAGACCACAAAAGTATCATCTCATAAACTCTTACTGCATGCAATATATACAAGCTCAAGCTTGATACACATTTACTGTTGAGGTAGTCTTTCTGTTTTGGCCTTTTGTTCTATGCTTTGTACCTGTCTATTCCATTTCACCAAGATGTGGAAGGATTTTTTTTCCTCATCCTTCCACTGACTCAACACTGTGTTCTGCTGCTCTAGGTAAGCCATGGTATTATCATTCTCTTCTCTATTTTTTTTTTCCTTTTTCTTCCTTTCTTTTTCTTTCTCTTCTCTGTTTCTTATATCATACACTGATCATCCTTCCAATCCCTCAGCACCATGTTCTGCTGTTCTAGGTTGTTCACTGCAACACTTACTACCCACATCTCTTATATCAACAAGAACAGCCTTTCAGGAAAATGGCAATGTATATATATAATTAAATGGCAGAAAGTATATTACACTCAAAAGAAAACCTTACATATACTCATATGTATTGATTAAACAAAACAAGATATTTGTATATAAATATATATTTATATACTTCATGATTAAATTAGAAACAAGCATCTTGTTGTTTCTGCATAAGCAGAAGAAGAAGACAAAAGAAATGTAAGAAACTCAAGAACTTGCTCTGAATACATCAAACACACACAACCACACAATATATTTGAAAGAGCCACAAGAGAGGAGATAAATGAGAAGGAAAAGCTTGAAAAAAAGGCTAAGCTATGGATGGGATGATTATTTTTAATCTGTAACAGTGATCTAGAGAGATGGAGAGATGGAGGTTGAGAGGGACACAGAGATAGAAAGAGGGCGGGGAGGTTGGGGGGGGGGCACGGACGAGGATGGAAACAGGCAGAAAGATAACCAGCCCTTGTGACGATAACTCAGCTCAAGAGAAAGAGGAGGTAAGAATTGATTACATTCCGATCCGACGCTGATTACCGGCGTTCAACAAGCTCATGAGGTCGAGCTGAGAGTGATGGACTGAGCTAGTCTGACCATTAACACCAGTTGGCTGTTGCTGTTGTTGTTGTTGGGGTTGAGGCATGTTGGCGAGAGGGTGTTGAAAATGCTGCTGTATGTTCCCGGCCAATCCGTTCGAGTTGGTGTTGATTGAAGGGTGCGCTTGTGCTTGCTGAGGGAGGATGTTGGTGCCCGGCGGATTATTGATCATCGGGACGACCCCAAAGCCTGCGCTTGCGTTCCCATAGGATGCTCCTCCAAATCCCCGATTAGCTGGCCCGCCCATGAACGGGAACGATGGGTTAGGATGGTTAGGGAACGTGCCAGTAGGTAAGGCTTGCTGACGCTGGAACTGTTGGAGCTGTTGCTGTTGTTGCAGTTGTTGGAGCTGCTGTTGCTGATTCATAGGATGGTGCGGGAGCCCAGGGATGAGCTGGGGAGCCTGATGTCCAAAGCCTGCCGGACCTGGGCGCCCGTTGCCGACCGCAGTTTGGACAGCGGTGGGGGAACCGGCAAAGTTTACCGCAGGGGGAAGGATTCCGGGATGATGGGCGGGTGCCTGTTGGTGATGAAGGAGGAGGTTGTTCAGTGCCGAGTAAGGTGCATTAGCAGAAGGTAGCTGGATCATTGCATTCGGCGCCGGTGCAGGGTTCAAGTGCTGTAGACCATGAGAAGGGCCATTTACCGTCGAAGTTGGACCGGCAATAGGAACACCTGGAGTGAAGGAATGAATTTGTGTTGGTTAATTTGGGCTTCATATGTAGCTGTTGACGATGATACGAGTAACAAGAAGCCTACGCTGATACTCAAGCCCGTTTTGTTGTTGTTGTTGCTGCTGTTGCTGCTGTGATTGCTATGGGAAACCACAAGAAAAAACGGAGAATGGAGCATAAATCAGAATAGTAGACGCATCACCTGCGCAAAAGGAAAGTCTTACCTCAAATTGACTCATACCTTGCCGATTGTTAGACATTTGCCAAGACACAGAGAAGGGAGATCCAGAGTTGAGAGATGTAGAGGGATTGAGATAGTTAGCACTACTGGTTTGGTTGAGACTCAAGTTAGGTAACATACGTTGCTGATGAAGCTGGCGAGATAAGAAGGCTAATTTCTGGTTATCCGTGCTCCGATCATGGACAAGCTGTTGGGCCGGGATATTACTCAAGCTGTTTGAATTGACGGAGTGGAGCATATGCCGAAGCTGGAACATCTGCGGGTCATGCGCAGCTTGATTGCGCAGTCCGCCGAAGCTCGCATCAATAGGAGATTTGATTTGTGGAGGATGGTTGGTCGAAACAGGCTAAACGGCTGGTTGGAGGCACTGCCAATAGATTGGGAACCGTTGGGATTGCTACCTGGGCCATTTTGCGAAGGTGCGAAAGTATTGCTGGCGCTGGATTGGGCTGCAGAAAGATGGCCAAAGTGGTCGGTAGCTGTGTGGCTTGCTAAATCTTCTAAACTTCGGATTTGATGGGAAGGTGAGGATCGCCGAGGAGAATCACCAGCAAAGGTAGAAAAAGGTGTTGAAGATGGGTGATTGTTAAGGGAGAGGTGATTGAGGTTATGGTTATCAGTTGCTTGCGTTCGATCACCAAGCTCAGCTTCGTTAACAGATCGTACACCTGGGGCATGGGCAGCTGGTGGAGAAGTCGATGAGCCCCATGCAATTGAGCGAATCCCATAGGGTCTCGGTTGTGACGATGCGGCTGTCCATTGGATGGCAATAAGCTATTGAAGAGCGGTAAAGATGAAGTATGAGATTGGGAGGCAGGTATGCCATCGGAAGTGGGTTCTACAGTCTGCGGCAGAAGAAACAAAATCATGTCAGATCATCTTGAGGATAGCAGTGGCTAAGGACTAGTCGGGCAAGAAAAGTAGGACATGGGGGCAGGTTACTTACTTTGGAGCTCATTTGAAGCATACTGAGAACACGAGCCATATTCTCGGGATCCACGCTGGGACTGCCAGCAGCTTTTGTGGGGCTATCCTTGTCAGAGTAATTGTCATTTTTAGATGCGGGCCCAGTTTGCTGACCGTCATCCTTGTGATGATCGAAAAACTTGGCAAATCGGCTTGCTCTAGGGAGGACGGCAAGGTCGTTTTCAATAGGGGGATGAGAGTTTATCCCACTGTGTTCATCAGTGGTTGGTGAAGCCCCAATCACAGTAAAATCAAACTGTTTAGAGGGGTTCGATTGGGAGTTACGATCCGGCTTGGATGAAGCATCAAGATGTGTAAGGGAGTGGGTATCCATGGTTGTCGGCAAGTTATTGGCTTCACGCTCGTCTGCTTGGTGGGAAGACTGAATATGGGTAGAAGAATCGCCTTGGGAGTCGAGCAAAGCTGCAGCAGCCAGTTTTTTCTGAGCCTCCAGTGCCTTCATTTCTGCTTTCCATGCCTGAATGGCATCAGTCTCACTTGTTCCGTATCCATTAGCACTTTGGCCATTGGGTGGCTTGGAAATTTCCCATTTGCCCTCCCTGAGTCCCAAGCCCCATCCTTGACCCGTCTAGAAGCATGAGAGGTAGCAGGTGCGTTGGGGGAAATTGGGGGGGTCTCTCTGGAAGCCGGGGCAAGGGATCCTGATGAGGGTAGTTGAGAGGTGTGAGAAGCACCGCTTTCCTTCTCCCTTTCTCGGGCTCGTTGCGGATTATTGCTTCGGTTTGCGGGATTGGAAGACTGGGGATGTTTGTTGATGATTTTGTCACGCTCCTTCTCCCGAACCGAGTGATCACGACTATCGGGGTATCTTTGTTAGCTCGGGGGGATTAGCCGTTTGTTGGTAGGAGGAGGAACGTTTGTTGGTGTTATTATTGACGGAGGGGCCACCGCTCGTCCCAGGGGGAGCTCTTCTCCAGTTCATTTGATCATCACCGGGGGTACCATCTCGAGGGTTGAGACTCGGTCTACGAGTCTTATCTCTTTCGACATCTCTCTCACGCTCGCGCTCCCGATTACGTAGTCGAGAATCATCCCGATCACGATCAGGGACATATCTGTCAAGGGTTCGACGGTTGTTGGTGTTATTTGCTTTGCCATCCGATGAGCCCTGATCTTCGGGTGTTCTTTGGTTCCCAGTTGGTGTTCGCTCTTTGCCAGCACCAAGCGAATTGTTGTTCGACCTCCTCCTACTACCGTCATTATTCAAGTTATCCGTCCTGGCTATGTGAGGGGCACAATCGCGATCCATGAGCCGACGACCACCCTTGATAGAGTTATTCAGAGAACCATTTGATCCACCCAAGTGCAAGCTACTACTCAAGGGGTTGTGCGGAAGTTCTTCTGTGCCAAACTTGCCAAAGTTAGCAAAGGGATTCCTGGCAGGAGGCTGGCTTCTTCCGAGGACGGGAAGGCTAGCAGCAGACTGAGCGAGTGCCTGTGAGCTGTTTTCGGGAGAGGATTGCTGATTGGGGCGATGATTAGGGGGTAGATTGGAATTGGGGAGAGCATGGTTGGCTTGAGCCCTTGGGTTGGTAAAGTCGCAATCGCTGATCAAGAGAAAAAAAATCAATATAAAGACGATGATCGATTGTGCAGATAGAGATGGTTTTTGAAAGACATACCCGAACCATTCGCTGAGAGGCTTGAGTGCAGGCGGTCTGACGCAAAGGGGACTATTGTGCAAGGCGAGTAGTTGACCTCTGGAATAAAGAAAATGTTTCCTAGAATCTGACGCAGGGACAGGGGTTGAGGGAGTACTGGGGACTGAGTTGGAGGAGGAAGAAGGGTTTTGAGCCATTTTGAGGGAGGCGTAAGCTCTGGCAGCGGAGAGGAGTGCTACGTCGGGAGAGAGAGAAAAGGTGGGATGATCAGTCAAGAGGATTGCGGGGAGAAGAGCGAAGAGGAACTGACCTGCGTCGGCTGAGGCAACGGACATGGGAAGGAAGAGTGACTGAGCTTGAATGGTCAAGAGCAGCTTCTTCGCTGTTGTTTGTTCCTGTTGACCGTTTCTGACTTTGCCAGCAGTCTCGCCGAGAATTGCGGTGACATGTCACGCATCCGTGACAGGCTGCGGACAACCTAAAGCATCCTGTCTCAGCACCTGCGGCCAAACTGAAATGAAACAAGAGTATGCCAGAAGCTTCAGATGGCAGGTGAGCCTCTGCCCAAAGCAACGTACAGATAAATGGAAATAAAGAATGAATTGTTGAAGTGTCAATCTAGG
>SMGU01011016.1:0-16111 GCA_004348175.1 Puccinia novopanici
CCGCTCGCCGAGATCGGCGTCGCGCTCGACGACCTTGCCCTCCTGGTTGCGCTCCAGTTGTTGTAGTCTTGCAATGATCCACCCGCAGCGTCCGGCCCAGAACCACGGCTCCGTTCAGGTTGTCCACCGCTAGGTTCGTCGACAGTTGGTTCTCATACATCAGGAAACAGAACCCCCGCGACTTGGGCTTGCTCGACTTGGCCGGACGCCCCACCACCATTGCTGTTCGCCCTGTCCCCGACGCTGCTGGCCCGCTTTCTCCTTCGGTAGGTTGATGTCCACCGGTTCTCCATACTGTGAGAATATCGTGATGACGTCTCCTCCGTTAGTCCGGTGTCGAGTCCTCCAATGTAGATATATGCACTGTCCTTGTACTGTTCAACCCATCCTTTTTTTACGGTTAGATATACGCTTCACAGATTTGACTAGTATCTGCGACTCACATCGTCATGCCAGGAGGCCTTGATGCCTAGTTTAAGCTCCTGCTCGTTGATTCCTTGGTGGCCTTGATACTTTCCGAAGTGGGTGAGTCTAGTCAGTCTTGGATGGATGGAAACGGTCAACAGGAAAAGTCTCACTTGTTCATGTTGCGGTGTGTTGGTGACCAGTTGAGAGCTGTCACAGGTTTTTGGCAGTCACACCGAGCCACGCACGGATGTCACAGACTGTATGCTGCCCTGTCACTGTCACACCAGCCAGCAATAGCATCACTCCCAACCTGAACAGAAAAAACACAACCTCCCCGTCATCATGTCCTCAAAATCGCTGAGATCGCTCATGAAGGACCGCAACTGGCGAAGAGGATTCAGCACCAATTCGCCAAGTACGACAGCGCGGGTCGACTGACTTGCACCTTATGTAACTGCTTGACTGTGCGTGTTCATCTTGGTTTTCCTGCGTTTTTTTTTTTTGTATCCCTACTGATGGTGATCTGGGTGAAGTAGGTGAAAAGTGAAGCACTGTGGCCGTCGCACCTCTCATCAAAGCCACATCGACTCAACTACCAAAACTATCAAAACAAGGCGGTGGAAGCACAAGCAGATCAGAAACATGGATCCAGTACCCCTCCTGCTCGAAGCGGAAGCCGGACGAACTATCTCCGGATAACAATGGCTTACAAGGAAAGAAAGTTAGATTTGATGATGCGTCAGAGCATGGATCGACTCCCAGGCCATCTCTATCCACCAAGTCTTCTCCCGGCGGATTTTTTTGATGATTCGTCCCAGGCACCGACGCATGACCATCCTCTGGAGGAAGATGATGAGCAACAGCAGCAAGACGACGAAGATGATGATCCAGAATGGAGCGCATTCAAAGCCGCGCTGGAGGAGCCTGCCCCGAAGACACATCGGCCAATCTGTTCGCAAGAGCGTCCATGATCGCCGAGCCAGTGCTGTATGAATCGGGGAATAATCCCGCCGGAATACTCCCATCGCAGGAGGATCCAGGGATGGCAGAGGATGATGGACCACCCCAGCAAGAAGAGGAGGAAGAGGAAGACCCTATCGAGAAAAAAATCCGTGAGGAGAAAGAAGAAATCATGGATAGGATCCAAAAGTCAGTCCCCACCCCCCCGAATCCTAATTAACAGCTTGATCATCCATGTTGATTAATATGGCGATTTTTCAGTGAAGAGCGGGAGCAGTTGGAGGCCGATCAGCGGGTGTTGCGCATGAAAGCTCGCCTCAATGCCTTCCGCGCCAGTCGCAAAAAAGCCCCCTCCAATAGCGCATCCTTCCTACCTCATCAACTTATTTTTCGGATATGGCCATGGCCAGGATGTCACTCCCAAGGGCCATCCATATTATCATGCTACTACTCTTCCCCGCGCCTCGGCTTTTGACTCGCAACACTATTCGACGTTTTTGAAAAAAGAAATCAATGAAATGATCAAAAGAAACACCACTTGTATTCTATGTAATTTGCTCTTTCGGGGGGTTTTTTTTTGGACTTGGGTTTCTGTGAACTTTTACAAGACGCGTCGAGTTGTGTGGGGAAAGACACTGGGTGGTTGAGGCTGTATGCAAGTCGCCGACAGGTCTTGTTTGTGGAAACAGGTACTCATGGATTCTCATGTGGATGATATCAGAAGGGATGAAGAGGGAAACAAATGATGACAAGATGTTCACAATGACTGATAATAGGTTGGAGAAGAGAGGTTGGAAATAATCTGCCAAGAGAGACAAGATGGGATGAAATATGAAAGGATGAACAAGGCAAAACGAAAGGAAAAAGCAAAAGGAAAAAAAGATATGGGGGCTTTCCTGTCTGGTTCGCTTTAACTCGGCGAGACGATTCCGGCCCATATCTACACGATGATTTGATTGAGCATAATGAGCGGGAGGATTAGTTGGGGACTTAAATGGGGGGGGTGCTGGGCATGCACTCTGCAGAGGCAAGAAGAAGGACGCCCGACATTGAGGGAGGCTTGATGGCTAGACTCTTGGCTCACCAAGGGATAACCTAGAGAGAGAGGTGGTGCCAGGGCCGTAGGGGGCGGCAGCGAAAGATCAGGGGCGTTTCTGGGTGCCTCTTGAGGGCACGATAACGGCCCCACACAAGTGACGACGGGACGCGCAGGCCTTGCCTTCCAATTCCGCGTCCTGTCCCACTGCCGCGTATCGTCTCATGACCTGCCATATATATCGCCCGCCTGGCCAGTCGGGTCCTAGTAGTCCAATATACGGGTGCTCGCCGGTCAGCAGGAGTCGCCTCCCCAGTTGATCGGGCTGGACAGCCGCCTCTGGTGGGGATCGGAGCACTAAGCTTTATGGTTTTTTATGTGATAGGATTCAGCAATCAGGTTTTAGGAAGAAGACATCGACGCTGAAGTATGGGCGATGTCCTCCGACCGAACAGAGACCTTGTCTCGCCAGCACGGAAACACCTTATTTACCAACATGGGCCGGAAAAACATGAGGGAGTTAGGGGGCACGTTGGGCGCATCACCAGCGGCCCGGAAGCCTGGATATGGCTTGGGGGTTGTATCGCTCGGCACACGCGAAGAGAGGCCGCCTAATTATGTTTGAAGGAGTCCATCGATGTGGCCGATCAAGTCTTGGTCGATACGCGACGCGTCACTAGTGGTACAAAAAAAAACACTTCTGCAATGGTTGAGTCACAGGCGGGCTGGTGCAGAGCCGGACGGATGCCAGTCACTATCGATTCCACCCGGCTCCCTCAAGCAAGTCCTCAGAACAAGACACTCCAGTATACACCGTCTACACCGTCTGGTGCTAGTCAACCTGCTCACGTTGAGGCCCCGTTTGGCAGCGCGGTCATCCTGTCTCTGAAAACCACACCAAGTGTATGCCCCTTTGTTGCCATGTTTATGGGCGGATAGTTGGGCGTACAGACACGCCAGACGAACCCTTTCTTTCTGGTTGAACTGGAGCACTCATTTGTTTTGTTTCATCACCCCGATCTACTCCAGCACCATTGCCTCCGGTGAGGTCACGGCTTGCGGTGAGATCACTGCTTGCGGTAAGCTGGTTTTGGTTCTCTCCAGCAGTTGGAACTGATGACGATTGACTGGGGCTAATCGCTGGCCATGAATTGGAAACACACAAGACACAATTTTTGAGTACATACAAGATGGTAAGGGAGGCTGAGGACGTCAAGACAAGGCTTTTGAGGACAATAAGGACTTGGAAGGCACGGGCGAGTTATCCGGTTCAAGATCTCACCACCACTCACTACTGTCCAATGTATGGACTTTGAGCTTGTGGGAATCAAGCGGCTTTCTTCTGCGCCGCCAACAAGTCTCGAGCAAAATACCGGCCCAGAGTAATACCACACAAAGCACTGAAACACTTGATAAAATGGGCCATGAAGCCCGCGCCGGGAAGTATTCTCAACCCGGCATCATCATGTCGCCGATGAGGACATCGTGTTGACTGTGTAAAAAAATAATAAAGGGGGCGCATTAAGTTAAAGGATGATTGCTCGAAGGTGTTATCAACCCACCGCCATATTCGGTACTTGCCATCGGGCTCTAGCCGCAGGTCCACTCGCACCAGGAAGCGAACGTAGTCAAGTGGCCCCGGATCACGAACCCTGTCTTGACATCCTCCGTGAGCTCTGTCGCCACGCACGCCATCACGCTCAGAGGGAGTTAGATTCGGTTGATGAAACATCACAACGAAATCACGCATGGGGCACACACCTAGGGTGCATTGCGTTAGGTCCTCGTTGAACATGACGGCGTGGAAATGTATCTTGTTGTCATGGGTCCCCTTCCTACTGGTAAGGTGAATAGGTTGGGCAAATATTAACCAACACTGGCTGGGTCACTGTTCTTGCTCGGTCATTCAACTCACAAGATATAGTAAAGCGCTTTCAAGTTATCTTTCCCTCTGGCAAATTGAGCTTGAATTACCACAGGGTGCTCAAGAAACGCATCTTCGGTGAAGTACCTTTTTTTTTTTTTTTTGGGGGGGGAAGGGTTAGCGGTACAAAAGGTTATCGTTTTTTGCTTCCAGTCCCAGTGCTTTAGTTTTCCGAAGAGGCAGAACTTACTTATCAATATTTCTCAAGACCGTTTCAGCATCCTGTGGTTCCGTAATTGACCTGACAACATCCTGAATCTGAAGACCATTTTAACACCAAGACGAGGTTGGTATACTTGCACATTTGATCGGGCTAATTAAAGCAATAATGGAACTAATCACACCTCTTCTCTAGAATTTTCCATATGATGAATTGCGGGTATTAAGAGAGTTCTCTAGACTGCTTTGGATAGTGCTGACTGTTGCAGTTGTTCGGAAGATACTATTTTGTCGTAGGAGACTTGAGCAAGGCCAGACCAGCCGATATGGACATATTAAATATGTAGGAACACACTTACCATAAACCCAAATATAGCAAAGTGTTTGGTGTATGGCCTGCCCGCAGCCCTCCAAGCAGCCGGACTGAATGGGGGGTGGTGGCAGGCAGGTTGGTCGGCCGGGGTATTGATTGTGCACAGTTTCGACTGTTTGACCGGCTATTTCTTTCAAGCCTTCATGCGCGCTCCTCCCTCACTTCTTAAAAGTTTAGCCTGACTCCCATCCCGATAGAATCTTTCAGAAAGATCACGTCCCTATCGCCGCAATATCAATCGTTCAACGTCCTTTTTTCTATGGATGATAGGTAAAGGTTGGAAGGTGTCCGAATTGTGTAGCGCAGGGATACACCCGCTTGATTGATGCTGATAAGATCCAAGTATGCTCGGAGACTATCAGCCGAGTTTCAATTTGATTGGTATTCCTCTTGGAAACAAAAAGGCCGGGGTGATGTTGGAGGTGTGTTACCAGATCTTGGCTGCAAACAATTTCTTGATCGAGGAGCCCAGGAACCGGAGCAGGCACCTGCATGTTTTGCATCACTGGGCTTCACAGTTGAGGTGCACAGGCAGGTAGGTTGGTTGCTATGTATAAGAAATTTGCTGGGAAGAACTTCTGCCTGACTCCATGCATGTTTTTTGTTAAAAATCCAAGGTAGCCACATAGGATTTGTATCAAAGTCTAGAGCTTAGAGCATCTCCACCGGAGAGCTATTCTGCAGGAGCTAAAAGCGTCCTCTAGCTCCCGTCCGCAGCATTTTGCCTCCTGCCAGTGCTGCGGCATCCAGCAGGAGTTGTTATCCTGGCAGTCAAAAAATGTCATGGCCAACCACCACACGACATGGAAACAAACCAACTTCGCCACCTTTTCAATCACAAAGCTCCCTCATCTCGAATGCCACTCGAAACCGACAGATGATGATGCTATCATCAATGCTTCTCCTCTTAGATGAAGAATCTCAACCCAGAAGATCCGGTGGATCAATACGTGGACGACAGGCTAATCTACCACGGGACTTCCAGGCCGCATACAGAATGCTACTCCAACACTATTTCTCCGCCAACCCACTTTATCCAAGCCATATCTTCCGACGACGATTCCGAATGTCGAAAGAACTCTTCCTCAGGATTACACAAGATGTCACCGAGCATGATCAATATTTTGTTCAGAAGCGTAATGCTGTTGGACAGCTTGGGCTGCATCCAATCCAAAAGGTTTCTTCAGCAATACGGATGCTTGCTTACGGTGGAGCCGCTGATCTAAATGACGAGTATATTCAAATTGCCGAAAGCACGGCTCTTGAGTGCCTAAACAAATTCTGCCGGTCGATAATCGAAATTTACGGAAACGAATATTTACGCCACCCAACCAAAGAAGATATCAAACGACTCTTGGCTATTGGTGAGGAAAGGGGCTTTCCCGGCATGCTAGGAGCTCTTGACTGCATGCATTGGGAGTGGAAGAACTGCCCAACAGCATGGGCTGGGCAGTATACAGGAAAAGAAAAGGTTTGGTGTTTTTTCTTTGGCATTTCTCATCTTGGAGTGTTTTACTGAAACTTTTTTTTGATAGACTCCAACACTAGTACTAGAAGCTGTGGCGTCCTACGACCTCTGGTTTTGGCACGCGTTCTTTGGGTTACCCGGGTCACACAACGATATAACCATTCTGGATCATTCGCCGCTTTTCAAAAACTTATTGAACGGAATTTCACCCAAATGCGAATACAAAATCAATGGCAACACGTATACCCAGGGATATTTCCTCGCTGATGGGATCTATCCTGAATTGTCTACCCTTGTAAAGACTATCTCTGAGCCTCAAGGCCTCGATAAAAAAGTGAGTTTTTCGTTTTTTCTTTTTTCTTTTTTTCTTTTTCTTCTTCATTCAACTCATGACCATCCTACATCCAGCACTTTGCAAAGATGCAGGAGGCCACACGGAAAGATGTCGAGAGGGCCTTCGGTGTTTTGCAGTCCCGTTTTGCTATTGTTTCAAGGCCGGCGCGTGGTTGGACTCCCCAGAATCTACAGGCAATCATGACATGTTGTGTCATACTGCACAACATGATCATCGAGAATGAAAGGACTACGTCGGCGCAAGAACTAAATGACAATGATACATCCTTGGCAGTGGTGACCGAACCAGAAGCGACTCGATCAATTACTTTTTCTCGGTATATAAATAATTTTCACTTGTTACATGATAGTTCTTTGCACTATCAACTGCGAAATGACCTAGTGGAACATCTTTGGTCTTTAAAAGGCAAAATGGAAACATGATTTTAGTTGTATTTCCATTTTATTATTTATTTTTCTCACTTGATTTCATTTTTGTTTTCTTGTTGTCGTCTCCTTTTCTTCCTCTCAAAAACGATTCAATGAAAATTTGTTTTCAACATTTCCCAATGCAGTGAGAAACACACATGATTATACATGATTCAGAAAGAAACCCGAGCAAGTAGATAAGCAGAGACAATAAAAAGCAAGATGATTTTGGATTTTGCAGTTTGCAAGCAATAAAAATTGAAGAAAACAAAAAGACTAATCAATGTTATATTGCTTCAAGAAGCCATTGATTTTATGTTCATAGTACCTTTTGACCCGATCGTTCATCTGCGACAAATCTTTGCTCATAAATGAGTCTTCCACCATTGACCTCGAGTCTTCGGCTAGGGACTTCATCGCGGTTGTTTGAGTTTCCAGAAGCTCGTTTTGCTTCTTTGTTTGTATAACCATCTGTTCCTGTGCTTTGGCAAGGTTGGACTGCCACGTAGCTCGCTCTTGTTCGAGTTTAGCGCGTTTGTGCCCCATTGGGCGGCTCCCACTGTTAGTTGAATCGCCATCGTTTGTTGATGGATTGATGATAGATGTGCCTTCGCTTAGCTGGTCAAGAGCCTCTCCAGCGTCAGAGGATGGAGCTGGGGTCAAAGCAAGAGATAATGGAGCCTCCGAGGTACTGGGCATTCGTTTGCGTTTGTGGGTGTCGGCCGTTTTTTGCTTCTGCTCCAGGCTGGAGCAGTACTCGTTCCACTTTGGCGCAGCTGAAAGTATGTTGTAGCAGTTGAGGTGATTGAACACCTTCTTGTAGAGTTCGGAGTACAACCGCAAGGCGTAGGTCAATCGATCCTCATGGGTGGTGCCGCTTTGGTTGGTGTTGTTGACTTGACGAACGCAGCCGGAAAATTTGTTGATGGCAGCTTGAATAACTCCCCAGCGGCTCTTCAAGCCAACTGTGGTGCGTGGTGGATCCTGGATTTCCTTCATGTACTTTTCGGTGACTCGAATCCAGAATCCATCGCCAGTCTGATTAACACCCACAATCGGATCTTGCGTGATCTCGAGCCACGAGGTGCATAGCTGAACATCTTCCTTGTCGCTATAGTTTCGTTGGCGGGGTGCCTTAGCCTCATCAGTATTTTTCTTTTGATTTCCTTTTGACGCGGCTGGATTTACAGGTTCATCTAAAAAGGGATCCAAAAAAATTAAAATAAAATACAAGAAAGAAAAAGGGTGAATCAAAATACGTACCTTGATCGCCACTGCTTTCAAGATTGGAGAAGTCGAGTTCAACCGGATTGGTTACTTCAGTCAAAGTCATGTTTGTGTTTTTGATGGATTGGATGGTTGATTTTTGGCGGGTGTGTTGGGGTTGTGTAGAGTGTATGTGGAGTATATCTTCGGATATTGTTGGCTGTGGATGAAGGGATGTACAAAGAGTCCGGGAGGTAGTGGGGTGCCAGGCCTGGCAACCCACTACCTCCCGAGCAAGCTCCCGAGGCAAGTAGCACCCCGGCTAGCACCCCCGGTGGCTGCTGAATTCGGGCCGCGGGAGCTAAATGTGGGAAAGCACCCGGGTTTAGCTCCCCCGGTGGAGATGCTCTTAACAAGTTACATCGGCTCGCTGGGCCAGAAGAAATGTGTCGACGATTCCTCCAGCCAGACGAGCGAGCACGCAGCACGACTCGATCATTCAAATTATTCGAGTCGACGAGCCTTCCTTACGCACACTTACAGTCAAGTATACACTTCGCTGCAGACTGTGTGTCGATGCACCAATTGCTTGGGAGGACCGCAGCACAGCTCTTCCACGAAAGAAGTCGTCCTGACTCGTCGATTGTTCCGAACGAAGCCCAGTCACAACGACATGAAACGTGTTAATTCGACTGACCATCTTACGGCTCTCCCCTTGTTTCTTGCCACTCACCCTTTCATCAGCATAAGGTAATCAAGAAAGCTCTCTGTATCCCACCATCAAGATTCAAAAAAAAAAAAAAAATGATCTGCCATTTTGCTCTCATCATTGCCCTTTTATGCTTAGAACCGTCTCGGGGCGCCTTCAGTAATTACATGAGAATACCAGAGGCGGCCGTCGGTCATAACCCCTTGGTTAGGTCAAATCGTCTCTGGGATGTTAACTCCATGAACATGGAAGCTTCGCGAGAAATCTACAAGAGCTACTCGAGATCACCAAAGCGACTGATTCTGCTGGACGATTTTGTGAGTCTCATATGCACGATTCATGAAGTAGTTTTTCTCTGACGCGCTTAATTGCAAACGCATATAGGGCACCATCAAGCCAACCATGAGCGAGAACAACGCGGAAGACCATTGGCGGATCATGCATGCGCTGGAGAAGCTTTCTGCGGACCAGAGAAATGAGGTCTGGATCATCTCAGATGGTGATGTCAGGTGGCTCCAAGACGCCTATGGCCACATCAACGGGCTCCATTTCGCTGGCTATAAGGGCACCCAGTTGGGTGTGAATTCCCGCGCGGAATTATGCTGCCCCAGCAGAGTTCTGCATTCGTCAAACTTGGTGATAAAGCTGATGACGTTGTCAAGGGTCTGTACATCATTATTCACATGCCTCATGTAGTCGTGTGTTTTCTGATGCGTGTCTCTTCTCATTTCCGAAAGGGCTTGGAATCACTCCTCAATTCGTCTCTAGACATGACTATTTCATTGAATACATTTTTCCCTTGGGCCCGCAGAATGCAAATGGGCCAAGGTCACCGGTAAGTTTTTTTTTTTCGATTTTCACTGTCGCTGAGGATGATCTGAAAATGGCAGGAGTATTGGGAGCTAATAGGTATTTGGGAGAGATGACAGAAATGAAGCAAACGTTGGAGGCAATAATTGCATCGAGGCCATCATTCCAAGTGGGCAAGGTTGAAACCTACCAAACGCCGACGGACTACAGGCTGGTGCTAGAGGACCGAGAGCGTTACCACAAGGGTACATTAGCTGAGGCGTTGTTCAGAAAAGAAGAACAGATGAATTGGCCCTTCACGTTTGGACTGTCGATCAGCGACATGCAAATGGACGAGCCGATGCACCTGGCAATGAGGGCACGCGGCCACCACGCCATCGTCGTCAAGAACCCGTACGAAATTGGCCATGTTCCCTGGCTCACATACGCCTCCCACAGATTCCACGACTACAGAGAGTCCATCGATCTCCTCGAGGAATTGGCCGAACCTCGGAACTTAGAAAATGGCTTCTGGCATCATGTTCTTCAGAGCATCCGGGGGATCGGGCAAGAAATTAGGGTATTTAATTATGCTTCCAGTCCTTGGATATATTATAGACAATATGCTTGCTCACATGAACATCATCCTTGCTTCCTGACCCCCGGAAAATATATAAACAGTTGCTTTTAAAGAAACTCACGGATAGATATTCCAGGATATTCGATTTCTGAAGAAATCTTGCAAGTTGACCAAGAACGTGGCCTGCTTTCTTTCCTGAGAGCTGGAGGGTTTTTGGTGTAAAGTGACCCAACACAAATATCCAAAAAGAATCATCATTGGCAGAACCGCCATTTTTTCACTTCTTGATTCTACCACTGTGTCAGGGTGCCAAAGGAAAGGAATTCTCTATTCAGTATATCCATTCATAGGCTGTCTGCTTCCTGCCTGCTTCTACATATTTTACCACTCACTCTTACATTCATTTGATTTTCTCTTTTCCCCATTTTATTAGTAGCATCTTTTAAATATGCTTAGTCACCTGTTGTAGATAGCATATCAAGCTGTACTTCTTGAACTCTATTGCTCCCTAGATTTTCAGGAGAGAAGATAATGACATCATCATTTTCATTGCAAAATTTATCTTGAGCTTGAAGATACATCAACCCAGTACTACTTCAAGCTAGTCTGACTCCTCTCAAATCAACACATTAATGCTAGGAACCTCAAGCCTGAAGATCTCAAAAACCTATCTGCAAAACTACTAAAGCCATTAAAGCTGCTGTAAAAGCAGTGAATGAAAGCCCTTGGGAGCTGCCTGAAAAGCACTGAATACTGCAAAAAAAAAACTGCCTCAACTGCCTGCAGTTGACATGCAGCATGCTCCAGCAAAGCTGTCATCCAAACTCCACCTGTTTGCATATTTGGATTATCTGGCAGTCACCATGCAGTGAATGTGCATCTAAGCTTGGTTGAAGCACTCTTTGAGAAAGTTTGGAGTAAAGCCACAAGCTTCCTTGGACTTTCTGTATGTCTGCAGGCTGTTGAGCCAGTTTTTTTTTATTTATTTTTTTGCTCAGTGAAAGGATGTGCATTATCATTTCTGGAGGCAGTGGCAGAGCAGGTGCCAGCACCATAAAGGCAACGGTGGGCCAGCTACGCTACCTGTAGCGTTAGCGTAGCGTAGTGTTAGCTTATTAAGCTACGCTACCTTAAAGCTACCGTTAGCGCTAATTTTTGACAACTAACGCTACAGGATTTTGAAAAAAAGCAATTGTAGCTTTAGCGTAGCGTTAGTTGTCCTCCCTAAAGTACAACTAACGCTAACCAGATTTCTCATTAGTGGTGTTGTAGCGGTGTTAGTTGTCAAAAAAGCTACGCTAACAAGTAGCGTAGCTTTTGAATCAGCTACGCTACAGGTTAGCATAGCTTCAGCTACGCTAACGCTACATGTTAGCGTAGCTTCAGCTACGCTAAAGCTACATGTTAGCATAGCTTCAGCTGCAAGGTGGCTGTATGAGCTATGCTAATGATTATGACATTGATTTTGGAAATGGAACTGGTCTGTAGCATGAGTTTGACTAGCACTAAGCAAACCAAGGAAAAACAAGTCAGTCAAAATATCAAAATAAAGTGGACATTCACATTTTTTTTCTTTTTTTTTTTTTTTTAAAAAAAAAATAATTTTTTAATTTTTTTTCTTAATTTCTTTTGCTTTTTTTAATTTTTATTTTTTTTATTTTTTTTTATTTTTTTTTGTAGTTGTAGTGTAGTAAAAAAACTTAGATATGTGGTCATAATTGGTTCTATTAGTATATCTTGAGTCATAATTTGAGCTTCCTGAGGTGAGGTGTGGTCCACAGGGCTCAATTGGCATGATTGTTCTGCCTGGATCTAATTGTACCCAGTGGATCACATTTGACCTCAGACAGATCAAATTTTGACTCTTGCTCTACCATATGAGAATAAAAACCTTGAATAGCAACATCAACCATGACTAAATGTCTTAATACATCAATTTTTAAATTATTAAGCTCATTCATTCTCTTTCATCACATTTTATTTAAAACTCATTCATCGTTTGTCTTTCAATCACTCATTCTTTTTCATTTCTAACAGACTACTCAGTTCCAGAGTACTGGGGGTCAGTTTGGTGCCCAGGAAAGGTATTGAGAGTCTTAAAAGTCTAAATCTGGTCGATCTTTCACTTCTCCTTTGAAATCAATTTAATCGTTTTCATGTCTAAAAGACAATTATTGAGTACTGGGGGTCAGTTAGGTGCCCAGGAAAGGTATTGAGAGTCTTACAAGTCTGAATCTGATTGATCTTCAAGTTCTACTTTGAATTCAATTTGATCGTTTTCATGTCTGAAGGAGTTCTCAATTCTGGAGTACTGGGGTCAGTTAGGTGCCCAGGAAAGGTTTTGAGAGTCTTAAAAGTCTGAATCTGATTGATCTTCAACCTGTACTTTGAACTCAATTTGATCATTTTCATTTCCAAAAGACTTCTCAATTCTGAAGTACTGGGAGTCACGTAGGAAAGGTAATGAGAATCTTAAATGTTTGAATCTGATTGATTTTAAAATTCTAATTTGAACTACATTAGATTGTTTGATTTAATAATCTATTTGTTTTTTTGATTTTGAAAATGAATTTATCTTTTATCACAAAAATCTTAGTCATGTGTTTGTTTCAGTGAGTTGGTGTAGAGTAGTGGCCCACTTTTGATCCTAGCATTCAGTTGTTAGCTATTTGTTAGTTCTTTAGCGCAGCGTAGCGTAGCTCCCATTAAGCTACGCTACACTGTCTGTTAGCTGGGAAAAAGCTACGCTACAAATTCTTCAAAATTCTGTTAGTTCAAGAAAAGCTACGCTAACTGTTAGTGTAGCAGAAAATATTCTCAACTAACGCTACAGAAAAATTTCAAGGAAAATTTTCCGCTACGCTAACTGTTAGTGTAGCAGAAAATATTCTCAACTAACGCTACAGAAAAATTTCAAGGAAAATTTTCCGCTACGCTAACTGTTAGTGTAGCGGATGAATATCTCAACTAACGCTACACAAATTTGGAAGAGAAAAAAAAACGCTACGCTAACGGTTATCGGCCATTTAGCGTAGTGTAGCGTAGCGGCCCACTGTTGATAAAGGCCAATCAACACTTTTGGTGCCAATGCCCTTTCCACACCTAAGAAGGTCAAGGATAATTAAACATGCCCACAAAAGGGTGCTGTGGTGTCCTATTTGTTTTCCAATGCAAAAAGCACATTGCAGAGGTGTGGTAGTTGCATTCACAAGAAATTTTTTATAAGTGGAGGGCATATGGATGTGATAAGCTAAGATCTATATACAAATTGGACATACAAAAACTAATATGGAAAGCTTGTGTTGACAGTTCTTCTATATTCATCAGAACAACATATAGTCAACAGTGGGCTGCTATGCTACACTATGCTACATAGCCAATAACTGTTAGTGTGGTGCTTTTTTTCTCTTAAATTGGTGTAGCATTAGTTGTGATACTATTTGGCTATAATAACATTTACCATATCAGAAATTTCTCCGTATTGTTATCCACTACACTAACAGTGAATGCTCTGTGAATAAAAACAAAGAAAGAAAAAACATCACCATGCATCCTAAGGCAATGGTCTAAAAATCTGTACTTAAAGGCAATGAATCAAAATGAATAAAAAACACCATGGAGATCACAAAGCCTAACTACAACTTTTTAGCGCTTGAAAATTTGAAATCTTGACTGTGAAAAAAAAATTCTTCAAAGAGGATTTCATCATCCCTCTAATGGCTGATGTCCAGCAAATGATGGAGCCAATGTTTTCAAATATAAAGTATTTTCAACTTTGTTCCTTATCCACCCTTCCTCAACAACCTCCATGATTACTCACTCTTGCCTATTTTCCATCTGTTCCAGTTCCCCAAGAAAATTGTTCCTCAGGAAGTTGTAATCCTGTCCTGGGTCCAAAACATCCCTGGTGATAATGTTGTTAGGCAAGGTGGTTTCTCTTATGTGGTGTTTCAGGTGAGCAATGGGTACCAAGAATTCCTGTCCTGTGGAGTCCATGATAGATAATGATTCAACTCTTTCATAATTAATGTTAGCAAAGGTATCTGTAAGGAAGTTTTTTCCAAGAATGAAGTGAACTGGTCCATCAGCTACGCAGAATTAAACATTCTTCAAAATCTATCCAACATATACTTCCAACCTTTCAGCTATTCCAAGAATTTCAGTGTGGTGGCCTTTAATTCCCTTCAAATTTATATATAGGCTTCTCAGTTATCATCAATATTAAGTGCTGGGGCAACCTTTCTGGGATGATGTTGACCATAGGTACTGTTTCCAATAAGGCTTGATGATGAGCTTGATATATCCTAAGGGGAAAGAGTATTGAATGATTTACTTATTAATTCCTTCTGCTTCCTCTTCAGGGCTCCAAATTTGGTGGTATTTTATTCTATTGGTACTCTTCTGTTTGTGTTTTTCCTTTTGAATGATTCAGTTCCTCCAGGGGATATGGCAAATAGTTGTCCATAGGTCAGTTTAAGTATTGCTTCTAGGATCTTAATGGCTGTTTGATCTTCTGCTACAGGTTATTATTTGGCCAAAACCTTCTCTAGGATAGTCTTTCATGCTGGATTATCTTTAGGGGGATTGGTTTCCTTGGGTTCTTGGTCCTGAAATCTGATTTTTAATGATGAAAGTCCTGTGACTGTAAGAAACCCAATACATCGTACTTGCCACAGAAAGATATCTTTTTCAGATTCTATTGATAAATTTCAACAGTTGAATTACTCCAATCTACCCTTTCAACTGCATACCAATCTGATTTAGAATCAGTGGTATGTGCAAGCAAGAAATGAATCAGAAGAATATTAGAAATAGATGTATTACCTGGCACCTCAATCTACAACTTAATTTCTAAAGTGAGAAATAAATGAAGAGAAAAAAGTGAAGAGAAACAAGTGAAGAGAAACAAGAGAGGAGAAAAAAGAGAAGAGAAACATGAGAAGAGAAACAAGAGAGAGATAGAATGAGATAAAAGTGAAATATGATTCAAGATGTACCCAAATTGGATTCTGGGTTTGGTCTGGAAGAGAAATTGCTTAAGAGTTGGCTGATGATCTCACTGCACTTGAGTTTGAAAAACTCTTGTGCTTAAAAATAAATCCCAGTGAGATCTTGGTTCTTTATTGAGAGCTGTGTGTTGGTTTCTCCACTCTTGGAGATAAATCTCAGGTACCAGGAATCCTTTTCCAGGAACTTCTTTTGGAACTTGGTTTCCTTGGCTAACTTTTCCTGAGCACAAGCTACCAAAATTGCCAGAATTCATCCTTCACCAAGGGAGATTTTCCAGCCTAGCTATTGCAGATTTCATTCAATAGGTTTTGTTGGAAGTTTTTTTGAACACTCCCTGAATTTGAATATTTTTCCCTACCCCAATCTCCCGCAAACACTGCTGCCATTGATTTCCACTCACTGCCACACCACTACTGCATCTGCCTCATTCCTCAGGCCCCTGCTTCCCAATTTCTAAACACTTGGACTACTTGGTATGGTCCAAATTGTCCTAAAGTGCACTCAGCAGAAAAAATTGTGCACCTGGCTCTCCTCTCATGCCTGATAAATCTGCCAAATCTACTACTACTGCCAACAACTTCCTGCCCACACTCTCTCTATTTCCACCCATACTTTCTCTGCCACTGAAAAAAAATTAAATGCATACTTCTGCTCAGCCCAGCAATTGTTTTTGAGCTGCCTCAGATTTCCATATACCTGATTCCATCAGCATCTCAGCACCATAAAC
>SMGU01011017.1:0-16834 GCA_004348175.1 Puccinia novopanici
CGATGGATCTCGACCCCACCACCCAGGCGCCGTTGGACGCAGCCGACGAACCGCTCCAAGTCGACCCCGATAAAATCACCATCGTACGTCCCCCCCCCTCGTCCCGCACGCACCTCCTCTGCAATCATACTCCCATCAAACCACTCACATCGCTTTTTTTTTTCTTCTGGAAACGCTTCTAGTTGCCTGGAAAGAAACGCGACGCTATGACCTTCTCCTTGAAAGAGGAAGACCACACTCTTGGCAATTCTCTGCGATACATCATCATGAAAAAGTCAGTTCTTCATCACATGAATTTTTTATGTGGGAGGCGAGAGGGAGAACGCGAGCCAAAAAAAAGAGAAGGGGGAGAGAAACTAACGAGGATGTGTGTGTGTGTGTGATGATGTGGGACGAAACGGGGACAGTCCGTCGGTGGAGTTCTGCGGCTATTCGTTACCGCACCCGTCGGAGCCGAAGCTGCACCTACGGATCCAGATGTACGACAACAAGTCGGCGATGGAGGCGTTTCGGAAAGGATTAGAGGACCTAGAGCAGCTGGTGGCAGCGCTCTCGGCCCGCTATCGCGCCGAGCTCGACCGCGGAAACTTCCGCCGCTTCGAAGAACCCTCCGTCGCCCAACGTCTCGATAACATCAAGCGCCGCAAGTATCCCCATCTCCTCAAGGACTCCCCCGCCGACGTCCCCATGAACAATTGAGACTCTCCCCCTTCCTCTTCCTAACCCTCCCCTCCTTGCCTTCAAATCTCCAGCCAGGCTTATCATCCGCCCTGTCAACATACACCCAGACACGCTTCTCGCAGACTCTCGTCTCAAAAAAAGTACCCCTCAACTTGTTCTCCGCATAATCACCAGGTCACCATCATTATTGTAATATCAGCAGCCCATTGTTCCTTCACTGCTTACCTAAAATAAGTATCCTCAAGAATTTAAGCCCAGGTTAGATTGCAATGAAGCATTACATGAACCCATTTCCAAAACCAAAACAGTCATCGTTGATATGGGCAGCAGATATGTCAAAAAGCGCACACAGATTGAATAACGAAAAGAACTGCCAGACGAGCACTGTCTTCGAAGCGAGACTGTTGCCCATTGTAGGACAGGGGTCAGCCAAACTCAGCGTCATCGTGCCCAAGCGTGCTGAGCGCCTTCACACCGCTCCAGAGAGCACAAAGCGGGAACATCCGAGCGCGAACCTTGACTTGGGAAGATATGAGCGAACTTGACTTGGTTACTGCAACCACAATCTACTTCTACACAAAGTGGCTGGTAATTCAAGGTAAGTAAGTGTACTTATACATGTCGTTAGACGACGCTCCTCACAAGCTGATTCGTTTATGTATGCATGAGAAAAGATATAAAAAAAAAAAAAACTTAAAATAATACAGCACACTTTATAATCAATCAGAGATACTACGACAGCAAAATGGTAAGACTATTCCTTGTTGATATATAATAACTTAGCAACTTAATTAAATTTATTCCTATCGATCTGCCACACAATTCGATTTTTTGTGCTAGAGTTGCGCCTTGGCCCTCCTTGACCCGACATCCCAATAAAATGGTAGCTTAGCTTCAGTTCGACTTATTACGGCATTTAGTGTCCAACCCACGCTCTGGTCCTCTCAACCAAAAACCACTACCCGAGTTGACGTCTATGATTAGCTCCAATAGACATCACAAGTTCACCATGCATTTCGAAACTCACTATCTTGCTTCCAGCCTTCGAGGACTTCATAGTCACGCCATTTCGTCTCTACGTATTCACAGCGATTCATATTCGTAATCAGCTTAGGCATTTCGAATTATGTACCTAGCATTGTCTATTCTCACCACAGTTTGAATCATCAGATCCCTGATGGAATTAGGCGCGGAAGTAAAGAGTAGCGTCAGAACTTGAGCTCCGGCTTGATGGCATGCTATATCGATTAGCCTGAACGTCATTGAGCAAAAAAAGAATTTTGAAACAGAATTAATTCATGGCACCCCTGAAAGCAATGAGAAATACTGACGCTGGGCGACCATGTCCATACTCGCATATCGACTTCACATAGTCCTCGACTATCCTGCTCTCCATTCCCGAAACCTTCAGAACCTTCTCAATAGCTTTGGCGCCAAAGTTATCTATGGACAACTCGCAAGCCAGTTGAGTCTCAGTCAATCTTTCGAATAGTTTTTTCTGGATAGCACCAGTAGAGTGCTCTATCAAATGAAGTATCACGAAGTTCTGCGTGATTGAGAAAACAAGGATTAGAAACCGACCCTAGGGGAAACATTGGAGATGCAATCCTCACTTACCCCCCACTGCTGCACGGCACAAGAATAAATATCTGCTAAAAGCTCTTCAACCACATCTGTCTTGGCAGCTTCGTTCCAGTTCTCCAGGACACTCTGGACAATCAATGATCCAACTTCATCTTTCGCAGTTGCAGCTGTATTGCGCAAGACCCTGTCAGCAAGCTCACATAAACTGGATGCACATTTTTAGATGGTTTTTTGCTCACCCCATTCGCCTTTCAACAACCCATTCAGACTGCGCTCCAAGTCCCCCGATTTACCCGCACCATCGCCATATTGATTCAGTCCTGTAGCCTTCCCGTTACCGGTACTAAGAGATATAGTGCTGCTAGACCCTCCGCCAACACTTAGTAGTCGCGCCCAAACATGGCCAGCACTCTTGTGCGTCACGGTTTCTTTCTTCTTTAAGAGCTCTTGCGAGATCATTCTTCGAACATGATTTTCTCCCTCTTCGTCAACATCAATCATCTTCTGAAGGCAATGCGTCGCAAAGGTATCCTGAGCAAGCGTAACAATTTGACCACCAATTCGTTTTGCAAGCTCCAATCGCTCTGTGGAAGTTGCATGCTCGATTGCTCGAGAAACCAAAAAGTTACCTGCGACCAGGTTATACAAAATCGAAAACAAATCAATACAGGTGACTTCGCTTTCCTTATCTGGTGTGTGAAAAAAACAAAGTTGTCTAACCGAAGCGATTGGTCATTAGTTCGAGGCTGTACTCAATCACCAATCTCGTAATCTCATGGCGAGGTTTTTCCGTATGGCGCGCTTGGAGGAGGTCAGTCGGATTTTTTTCGACGCCTGCTGATTGTGTCAGAGCCGATTGTTTAAGCTTCTGCTGCATAAATATGCTGGCCTGTTGGTCGTTGTGCTTGGTGATCCTCCGTATAAAATACTAAAGAATCGCATCAGTCATGCACTCATTTTTTTGGGGGGAGAATTGCTATTATACCTCATAATCACAATCAGTATCCCCGGCTAGGAGCGCTCTGTAGTTCACTATTCCTGGACCATGGGATGGGACTGCGCCATGGATTGGCGCAGAATTTTGTATCGATTGTGGTAGCATCGACGTTCCACTGCCGATTGAATTGACGCGTAACTGAGCAAAGTCCAGAACCAAATCAGATATTAAAATCATGTGGTGAAGGTTTATTCTTGGCCGATTGTCTTTCAAGTCAAGCGACTCTAGGCCAACGTCAGGTCAGACAGCGCCCACCTACCGTTGAGTAATCCAAGGGACCGAATTGCCTTGGAGGAAACCCAGAAACGACAGCTGGATTCATACCTTGAGCAACCGGGCCAGATGCATCATCTGACTGTCTGGGAGGAAGCGTTACAGGATTGTTTTGCAAGACCGGAAGACCATTGGTGGGGTTCGTCTCTAAATTTAAAGCCGCACCAACGTTCGGGTTACTGGACATGGGGGGATTTCCCAAAGGCGCCAGTCGATTGTGGAGAGGATTTGAGAAAGTATTACTAAGTGGTAGATTGGGAGGGAAATTATTGCCATTCGGGACGTTGTTGACCAGCTTCACATTAGCCTGGTGCTCCCTTTGAGATTGTGCACCGACCAGACTGATGTTGGCCTTGAGTTGGTGGATTTCTTGGTCCTGCTTGACAGTCTTACGCTCGAGTTGCTCGATTCTCTGCAAGAGCTGGCTCACGAGCTCATTGGTCTGAGGTTGGACGGCCAAAGGAGAGGCTAACGAGGGGCGAGGGTTGTCATTAGGGGGAGAGCAATGTGATAATGGGAGCGTCCCGTCAAGTGGCCTCCAAAGACCCGGGGACTTTGGACATAATGCTGCTTCAGAGCTAGGGTTTTTGGACTTGGTGACATTCGATTTTGAGTAGAAAGCTTCCTGGAAATACAAAAGGGAAACAGTCAGATATACAAGAAGAAATCTATGCAGGCGGCTTATGGGCTTACCTCACCGAACGACATGGGAAGAGGCCATGAAGATTCGCCGGGAAGATTTTCTAAAGCAAAGGAGTGTGAAGAATATCGAGGGTCGAATTTCTTAAGAGGAAGACCGTATGGGTTGCTCTCATCAGGCGACATTGAGTATCCGTTAAACATCCTATTTAAGGGATGAGAAGTGCCACCATCAGGGGCAAGGAACGAACGACCTGTCGAGGGCGCTGAAGAAGTTTGAGTGAAACTCAGAGCCGGAGAGCCTAAAATTGTATTTCCGTCCACTCTAGGTGGCGCGGGATCATTGGAAGGTCGAGGAGCATTGGATGCTTGACCTGGGGGTGAGTGACCGTGCCGGTCAAGGGAAGCCACCGGCTCCGGCTTCAGACGCGTGGTGTTGTGATTGGTATTGTCAGGCTCATTGAGTAGTGGCAGCGATCTGTTGGTGATAAAGCTATTATGCCTATTAAGATTTTCCAGATGAGAGGCTCCACTACTTGTTGGGGCTGCCCACATACTAGAGCTGAGCGCATACCCACCCGAACTGATGCCGCCACCAACTGCAGAAGCGGGTGGGTCACGAGTCGCGACAGGTTCCCGATGATCGGAAGAGGTGACGCGACCATCGGCCTCCTGCGTAGGCGCCCAGACTGGATTCTGCAAGTTACTGCTCGAGATGTGCCCCAAGTGAGGCTGTGATGGATCAGCAACCCTTGAACCAGGGCGAGAACTGCCAATGACACCGACTGGACGAGCTTGATCACTATTCGCCGAGGTCATAGAAACTTCAGGAGACATCCGATTGATGCCCGCAGTAAGGGACGAGAGTCGCCGTTCAGTAAACAGAGACTTTCCGGCGGTCATTGTATCATTAGGAAGGGTTGCAAGCTGGTTCTGGTGTTGATTTAGAGCGGTCATTGTGGGAATCAATGAGGTTCGAGAGTTGGAATCAACGGAGGGATGTTGTAAAGGAAGTTTTCCCAGCAGCAAACTGGTGATAGACATCAACTAGAGGTGTATGGCAAGGCTAGAGTGAAACTCCTGGGGAAGATGATTGGGATTAAAACAATAGGATGGCGAGATCAAAAACCGGGTGATCAAGACGGATGCCTTTTCTTTGGGCTACTGATGGAGAACTAAACAGTGGAGGAGGGGGCACAATCGGAGTGAGCAAAGCCCAGTTGATCCTGACAGTCCGACTAAGCGGGAGACTGCCGATGGACTTAGCAAGAGTAACAGGGAGACAGGCAATGATAATAATTAATAATAAAGCAACTGAACTGAACTGAAGCAGTCGGATAGAGGTTGATGATGGTGATAGAAGCTGAGCAGGAGAATGTGTAGTAGAGAGTTGATGGACTTCTTTTCCGAACAAGTCGGGGGATCTTGGAGGGCAGCCGGGCGGCGATGAGGGTTCTGTTGAGTGGGAGGGACTGAGAATGAAAGAATTTCACGAGCGGATCAGCCGTAAGCCAGAGAGGGAGAGAGAAAGACAGAGAGGATGAAGAGAAGATGCAATGCCAACGGATCCTTATAAAGCCGGATCGCATCATGGAGAGCATGGCATGACCTGCAACGGCCACAGAAGAGACAATCAATTCCACCGTCACATGAAAAAAAAGAATGCATGAGCAACGAAAGGATCATATTGGTTCAACTGACGCCTTTGAAATCAAGGAAACTCAAAATGAAGGCACTCGCCATTCACTTGGCTCGGGCCATTTCTTGACCGTACCTGAACGTGGCATGCCATTGCAGAGGATGAACAAGTGGTAGAATTCTGCCCATGACGGACAACGGCTGATAAGGATTGAACGATATCTTGCTCTCAAGTCGCGCGCTGGTGCCTCTGCTGTGGATGTTTAAAAAGTAGATACAACAAGTTAAGGGACTTTTTATATATGGTCGTTCAAGGGTTTCTTTCGGAAAACAGAAGCGACGTTAATAGCCTCACTCACCTTACCCAGCCGGCTTACAAAAAGCCTTAAGATTGATGAAGCGTTAAGCGTTTGAGGTGCCGCCGGTCATTCTGTCCATTTAGAAATGAAGACGACAAAGCGCTCCTGCCCATCCCTCTCAGGAACACGGGTGAAAGAGATAACCACAGAACATGAAATCTTTAATCCCAGCCCGGCGTAAGTGCATACCGCAGCCGACAGATGGCCAAGAATGATAATATAATGAATGGCTTCGGCGCAATAATGATGCCAGTTGAGAGAGACTCCGCCCGCCGGCGCCAAGGGACATGAAGAGCGGAGCGTTAATTTATACGTCGCTATCATGCGCACGTGAAAAGTTCAACGTGCAAATCAAGGGTTTCGTCGGCACTAGGCCGGCGATCCCTCTCTGCCGACATTCCCATGCCGTCCCGCCAGAACAGCCTCCCCCGTATCCGCTGTACGGCCGGCAATTGTTTTCCCAAAAGGGGATTAGTGCAGTGGCCATAATGCTTGTGGTCCACTGGCACTATACCTGAGCTGTGACACCCATCTCCCACAGGCTTTACAAAACAGTCAAGATTACATAATCAGTCTCACAACTCAAGTAGCACTCCTTCAGCTTTGATCTCAAGAGTCTCAGCATCAATAATGTTCTCATCATTTGATTTGGGCATGGTGAGTTGGAGGATTGTGGGAGACGGTCAACAGCTGGTTTGACTCCACTCAGCTGTTGGCCTTGTCACCCAAATCGGAAGTTGGCCAAGATAAACTTGGCCAACTGCCAAGTTTTAGCCCTGCCCCTGGTGCCCCCTTAAATCTGTCTGAGCACCCTCTCCAGCCTTGCTTGGCCAGTGCCAAGCAAGATGGAGAGAGTGCCCAGATGACCATTACACACCACACCTCATCACAAAAAAAAACCCTAGTTCAAGTCCTTCCAAAATTTTCTCAAAATCTTGTTTGTATAATTAGGCCCTGAGTGCATTGCAGCGTAATGGCACACGTGAGCGGCTAAGGCCATCAGGACTTTGCCTACAATAATGAATCAGAATGAAGAGGAAAAGGAAATGAGAGAAAACAGAAGGGTAGAGAAAGAGATAGGTGATTGGCTTACCTAGCTCAGTAGAGGATAACATGAGGACTCTACGGAGCTAGGAAGGCAAAGCCAAAGCCCAAAAGCTACCCCACTGTCTGGAAGAATTAACCAAAACAAAATCAAAAGAAAACAATCAGACAAGCCAAGAGCAATCTAGAGAAGTGGAGGACCCATGTCATTAATGACTGTTTGACCCACAAAGATCAAAAGCCAAACTCAATCATCAACCACTTGACCCACCCATAGCTTTTTTTGCTTTGCTTTTTCTTTGTTTTTCTGACCTCAAGATATTGTAATTGACATTTTTTAGTGGCATGACAGGTTCACTTGAATCCTGCCAAGCAAGATTTTAGAGCTACCCCGCCTGACTTGATAGGGTGCCAGGTGGGGGTTTAACAAATGCCAAGGCAGCTTTGGAAGCTGTCAGGCCAATTTTATTAATTCTGATCTTGTTTGGGAGACTGCCCAAACAAGCGTTACACTCCATGATTAAGTCAAAAGCTATTCCAAAACTTGATTGGAAGTCATGTGCACTTATAAACACAGGCTGGTCAAAACACCAACTGGATACCCTTGAAAGCAAACCTATGTTTTTGAGAGGGGGCCAATAAAGAAGTGCCATCAGAAAGAAAAACCAAGAATGCTTCTCCCCATCTCAATTTGATGTGCCTGTACAGGATGTCACTTTGACACCAACTTTTTTTCCAATGATCCCAAGAGCCATCAATGGTTTATGTACAGTGGTTTATCATAAAGATCTGTCACCCAATGAATTTCATTGATTTTCATAATTGAGGCAAGTGCCAGAAGGAAAAAAGAAACTTCTGCAAGTTAAAATCATCCAAGATTCCAGTGACTTGTAAATGACACTCTCCACACAAGCTCAAAGGATAAATCACTGGATTTTCAAAAGCAGAGGTGACTTCATCAGTCATCTCCAAAAATCTGGGTATTGCTTAGTCAATGGTGTGGGACCCCAGTGGGAAAAATAATAATATTTTGGAAAAGATCCTCTAGGGGGAAATAAATTACACAACTAGATAAAGCTATTACAACTGAAAGGTGGTTTGAAAGACCTGCCCCTCTAATATAAGTACTACACAAATATAAGGAATTTTGAATCAATATTTAAGTATAGATGGCTGATTACAGGACAGAGTTGCTATGTATAGTAGCTTCCATCAAACCTAGATAACCTTAATCAATACTCTTTCAGACCTAATACAACTTGTGATTATGGATATATAATCCATTGGTATTAAATATGTGAAAGGATAACACTTAATACTACTACTAATAGTACTACTACACTGATGCCTGTAGATGATGTCACTAACTATTTTTATACTTGAAAATGAGATAATGAGGTTAAAGTTTTTGATGAATTGTAACTTAATAAACTGTTTTTGAAGCCCTTGAATCACTACTAAACTCTTAAATCTGTTACTAATACTACTCCTACTCCTACTCCTACCACTACTACTACTATCTCTAATCTGTTACTATCAATTGTTGTTGTTACTCTACCACTACCACTCAACCTTTAAAGGCAAAATTCTTCTCTTATAAAAATACTACTACTTAAATTACTAGCCACTAACCAACAGCCACTAACTTGACCAGTGAAATAGGGCCAAAAATTGGAATTAAATTACATTTTGCACTGAAATCAGATCTCATTCAATTTTCAGGCCTGTTTCTATGGCCACTAAATTTGCCTTGCTATTTTAGTTCAAAATTTTTTCATTTATCATCATCCATATCACATTCCAGGCTGTACTCCCTAATTTTTCTAGGTGCTTCAAATGCATATTTAGCATTTTTGAAAATCAGCAAAAAATTAAAAAAAAAAAAAAATCACAATTTTTTTTTTTTCCAAAATATTTCTTCATAATCATTATTTGAAAGTCTTTTTGAATTGATTCACCAGAAAAAGTGATTTTAACTGTGGTGGCTGAACTTATGGAATGCAAAGTGTTGTGCCCTCAACTCCTGTCCGGGCACGGTAGTACACATTTTGCAATCTGTTCATATTGATGTGATCAGCTTTGGAAATCAAATCAGCTGTTGAAATATGATCACAGAAGTACTCATCATTTTCTTCCACATTCACAGGAATTTTCAAGCCATCAATGAAACCACAGCAATTTGTTAGACAGGGGAATTTTCTCTCAATGAGGTTGCTGTACCAACAAAATTGATGATCAGAAGATGGCCATGATATTCGTGAAACGTGCGGGTCTCTCAACACCAGAAGGAGAAAAGATTGTGCATGATTGAGATCTTGAATGCAGACCATTGGAGTGATCAAAAAAATTTTCCACAGACTGAACCCTGGCATTGTTGAGCTGAGCCAGTGGAGTATTAGCGCTAGGCCTCCAGCTGCATTGAGGGAACACTGATGAAGTTGAGGTACACCATGTGGGTTGACATTGGCTTGATCAATGGTCTGCTAATCCCAAATGATTCTGAATTGATCTAGCAACATCTCAAAAGTTGTGACATTGATTCCCATTGTTGTGATGAATGTGCAATCATTCCCAGCGGATTGCAGTTGAAGCCAGGGGCTGGAAATTTTCAGGTTTCCAGCTAAGTCCTGGTGGGTTAGGTAAGTTTGAATTTATTGGAATGGGAAAGGTGCCCCAAGTAAGGCAAATCCCAAAATCACTGTGAGTGATTCTTCATCTTCCTCCATGCGGCAAGTGGTTTCTTGGTGGAACATCAAGATTTTGTTAATCATCATTCTGGTACAATGAAAGATCAGAAATGAGAATAAAATAATTTTGAGATAAGGAATGATAAGTGGAGGACTTACTGGAATGGTCAGGTCAAGTGTTTGGTGCAATTTAGGTAAATCTAGAGGTGCATGAGAGACAGGAATGAAGATCTATTTCCAAATTAACTGCGGCTGAAAATCTACTTTTAGAACCTGTAAATCTGGCTTTACAGGGGCTGCAGAAGCACTGGGAAGTCCTCCAGTCCCCTACAGAGCTAGATTTAGCCACCATTTTTCTAATTTTACATGCCACTGTAAAATTACATTTCTGTCACTGGAAGACTTCCCTTCACCCAGAAAGCTTAATTTATATGGGCTAATTCTAAATTCCATTAAACTTTGTTTGGTGATGAATAATTATGACAGATGAGTTCCCATAACCAAACAAAGTTTAGAATCTAGGTTTAGCCAGTCTAAATTAAGCAATCTGGACCAACTGGAAGTCTTCCACTCCTGGTCTACCAGATTTAACCAACCTCCCTATCCACCTCCTAAAGCTATCATCCAATCACCCCTCAAGAGCTCAATGAACATCAAAACATGGAATTCTCCCTGAAAGGAAGCTGGATGAGACAAATTCAGCTCCAACAAGGCCTGCATGGCCATCATTGCTTTGGCTCTCTAAATCTAGCTCTGTAGGCGGCTACAGAACCAAAGGGAAGTCTTCCACTGCCCAGCACCAGTTCCTTTTCCTGATTTGGTTTATAAGGGATTGTTTCCAGGATAGCATAGGTAGCTAGCCATTGTGGAACTACTCTGTCGGGAGTAAGAGCTTGGAGGGGATATAGACAACTACACTACTGGTAAGTATGCTGAGCTATGGGTGCTGTTGAGGCTTCCCTCCTGTCTAAGCTGAGATGGGGAGAGTTACACTAAGAAAAAGAGAAAAAAAGGTGTGGCTGATTTCTACAGTTTCTAGTGTTGGGTAATGTTCTACTACTTGTTGACTAGTGTTGACTTGTACCCACTGCAGTTGGAGGTGTTGGAGGGATGAAAGGGGCAAGGTGAGTGGAGTACTCAGATGATGATAAGGGGGATAAGGGTGACTGATGATATTTGCAAACTAGCAGGATATAATAGTAGATCTAACAAAGAACACTATTCTAAAAGGATAAGGGTAGTAACTTGGAATGAGCTACTGGATAAGGGTAGTATTGGAATGAGTACTAGATAGGTGATGAATACTAGACAGGGATACTAATCTGACAGTGGCATATTACTGATACAACATATAGAGGGTCCTTTTATAGAGGTACAAGGTAAGCCTCAGAGCATAGAATAAACTAGCTGATGGGGGGGGGGATCAGAAACATGGACAAATAGATCATCCACAAATGTGAGTGGAGATTCATACAACTGAGCACATAATAGTATGGGGTGATGGCTTCATGGGGTTGGAAAGATGGAACTAGTGGGGAAAGGATGGGGCAGTTTCCAAGGGGATGGGGGAAAAGGACTAATCCAGTAAAGTTCCAGAAGGATGTGGAATGACTGATCCAGTCAAGTTCCAGAAGGATGTCAAATGACTGATCCAAGTAGAATTTACTGATCCAAAATGGTCCAAAGGTCAGGAACTTGCTGGTGGCTGGATTTGGGGGTCTACTGCTCTGTTGGCCAAGTGTCTCTTGTCCCTCCAAAATAGTGAAAGTGGAATATCTTGAGATCCAGTGGGAATTGAGTCATGCTGTAAGGGGGTGACCTAGGGTAATTTGGACTTCTGAATCTGATTCTGGGGTTACTGAGGTGGATTGTTGAGCCCTTGATGAGCTGTTGGAAAATTGAGGGTGAAAAACACAATTACCACACCGTAATTTCTGGGACATTGCAGTATGTTACCATGTTGCTCCTAACAAATACCATCCTGATACTTGCGCCAACCCCAGGCAGAAATCATGTGTCAACCCAGCAACAACTTCCCACCCAATTTCCACAACAAAAACCAGGAAGCAAAGGTATAGTCAACACAGAGGTCAAGCATTAACTCAAGCAGGTCCAACATAAAGCACACAATTTACTTCTCACCTGTCATTTCTCCATTGCCTGGCAGCAAGACCAACATACCAACCATACAAATCCTCTCCTGACTCTTATGGAGGCACTTTATGGATCACTGGTTTCACTGATCCACAAGTTGATTCCAAGCTGACCGTTTTCATGATGGTGCACTTCACTTACTTGCAACTGGCCAATATTGTTAACTTCCTCATTGCGGATTTGTGTAATATATCTTAATGGGATCAGATTGATACCCATCTTGCAGTTATCACCCAGATTGGTAACACTAACCACACAAACAACAGATATGTGGCTATTCATAGCAAGGTTGTGTCTTGTCCACCATTGCTAATCTCCCATTTGTTTGCAGCTGGAACAAGCTTGTAAGCAATGAAGTCACTGCGCTCTTTGGCAACAGCCCACTCATGACATCAATCAACTGTGAACTCATCCATTGCCCCACTCATCAAGAGGTTAACCAATAAATGGCAATCACCCAAGTTCCAGTTGCCTGCTCCTCCACCAAGTCTCACCCAACTGGCCCTGGTGCCCAACCTTGAGTTCTCCCTAGTGCCTCCCTGCAACTCCAAACCCTATTCATTGCCCACTAGCCATCACCTACAAGTCCCACCCCAGTAAACCTCATTTTGTATCTTTTCCCACTATGTGATAACATGTTCCCTCCCCTGTACTCCCCTTTTGCATGGTAGCAAAAATTGTTAAACATATTTATAGCTAGCAGATATCATGTATTGAATGTGTTATTTCGAAATGGGATTCACAATCATTGCCTCCCTACCAATTGCAATACAAGAATTTTTTCACCTATTTGTCAATATCCCTCACCTCACATTTGGGTAGAATGCTGTGCCCTGTACGAGTCCCGTGTCATCACCATGAGGCCTCCAGGATGCATAAGATTGAGTTATTGTTGTTAGGATTGGCACGTGACACTGATCACAGTTCCGGCACGGCGGTTAGCTACCTGGCGCGTCTGGGTCCGGTTCCTCAACTTCGGTGAAGAGATAACACCGGAACCTCGCGCGCCCGGTAGATAAACTAGATACAGGCTGCTGCAGCACACACATGGTTACAACTAAGACTATCACCCGGCTACACCATGGTCAGTGCTGCCCCCGAGCCGACCCCACCACTGGATGCATTCTTACGGCGCTTGCCTGCACCAGCGCGTGGTTCGCTCGCCCGGGTGTGTAACCCACTCCACTGGAGACTCTGTAAGAGTTCAAGAGTATATTTGATGCTATCAGGATGAGATCACGTAGTCTTTGTTGTTCCCTCCGTTCTCTTATCGGGTGACTCTGAATCTCACCTTATTGTGGCAGGAAAGATCCTCCAGCGATCAGAGTCTCATACTAGTTTCATTTCTCCTTCGTGAAAAGATCAGTCTGCTAATCTCGAAATTGGCAAACTTGTTTTCTCGAACAAGTTTGAGTGTGATAGCCCCGTGCGTTACAGCTCAAAAAATAGGTAGGTCCAATGTAACACCGCTTTTGTAAATTTCCAACGTGGACTTGGTGCAATTTGAGAATCGAGTTTTCTAAGCGGTCCTCTGTATCCGACGGGCGAAGCGCGCCGAAGCTCTAGCTTAATTCAAGCACCTCCTGCGGGACTCGCGAAGCGAGCCTCCCCTCCAATGGATTGGGCTTGTACATACGGTTAAGCTGGGCCGAAACTGCACCATCTCCACCTTGAGTTCCTTCCTTTTCTCTACTCCACCTGCAGCTATCCTAGTATCGGTCATGAGACACGTACCACAGGCTCACTTCTCTGAAAAAAGGCTTCCCTGAAAGTCCTACGACCACTTTGAACCCCCACCCCACGTACTTTTTCCTCTCACTTGCTTGGCCGGTCCTCTCCTCTCATCTATAAGATTCCATCAAAAACCAAGGTGCATCCGCCCCACCAAATCGCTCCGACCGAAATCCACCCAAGTTTCTTTGCTTCTTGATTGAAAACGCGTCCGCTCGAACCACTGCTTACAACAGAAAAAACCTCCTGTCCCTCAGCCTCGTAACTATTTTTTATCCGTGCAACCAGAAATCCTCAAAACCTACCAAAGCGAATTCGTACACAAAATGTCTAAGCCTGCTCTAGTAGCTCTACTATGCCTTGCCTTGAGCTGTACTGTTATTGCATTGCCCCTTCCACCAGCCCATGCGCCAATGGGAACTGTCCTCACCCCACCCCCGATGATGACGATCGAACGTTCCGACCCAATTACCGAGATGCTGTTCAAAAACCGCAAATTGACCGTGGCATTCGCTCCGGATGAAGAGCTCAACCAACCCCATAACGTACACGATAAAAGTACAGACTTGTGGAGAAAACCACCCAAAAACCCCAAAAAAAGAGATCCAACCGACGAAGAACTGGCCGAGATTAACTATTACCTCCACCATCATGAAAGCGGCTTTCCCTACATGTTCGACGAAACCGGAATCTTGCTCAAAAGGCCTAAGGAAAATTGCGACCCGCGTTATTACTGTGGCAAGACAGAATTTTACGACAAGGACGGTGTCATGGTACACGAAACGCCCTGCTGTTATTGGAACGCTAGCATATTCGGACTCAAACCACTCAACGCCGCGGAGTGCGGAATAACGACAGCATTATTTGCCTTTGGGTGCTGTCTCAAGGAAATGTTGCTCCCCAAAAAACAAGCATAGTGACTATGAATATGAGCAGGATATCGCACCGCTCTGATGTAGTTGGCCTCCCACTGCCACATGTCTATAGCAAATATTTTAGCGCTAGGTTATGAACTTCAATTGTCTAAATTCACAAACTGCTTTGTAAACATGTCAGCATCTTATCAATAAGTTCAGCCAAACAATTACCAACTCTCCGACCATTTCCATTTTTGTGATTTTTGATCGCGCGCTAATAGCAGGGTGAATTTGGAGTCGCCTTTGACGATGTGAGGATCTGACACTTTATTGCAGTCAACACGATATGCTCATGGCAGTACAGATTCTAACAAATAACTCTCAAAATGACGCAACAAACAAGATGGAAAGAAACGGGTATTACAGCACAAGCCTGATCAAAAGCTTAAATGAATGACTGACTTCGGAGATAGAAATAGAAAAGAATGAAAAATGATCATGAAAAGGAGAAGGAAAAATGAGCTGCTACCTCCACTTGAACTGGTCCTAGCGCCTCCTGAGTCTCGACAGTCTTCTGGCTTTGTTCATCGGTTCTGAATTTACTACTTAGGATGGGATTCGACAGTGAATTGAGGAATTTTTCCGGTGAGCAATATTGATAGTTGAATTTTCCAGCTCAAACGCATAGATTTATTCAACTCATCATTCTTGATTCTGCACAAAGTCAACTTCTTGCTGTGGCTGAATGATTTGATGACAGTTTCTGAGATAAAGCCAATGTCGATCAATGGCGCAATCTTGAACATGAAAAACAAAAATGGGAATTTCCCAAGCATCAGTAGTAGCCCAGCAATGCTAACCATGGCGATGGTAGAGTGTCTTTTGTGGACAACTTTCAATTTCTCCAATATATGTAAGTCAAAACACTCAAAAAATCATAAAACTAGACCAATATAAGGAACATTTTCACAAGCATATATTGCAGCATACCTTGGCCCTCAACTCTCTCCTCTTAGCTGAAATTTTACAAAATCACCCCTCCTGAAATTTGAATAACCAATTCAGAAATTTTGAATGCTTGTGATTGATGACATCTTGTTAAATACGATGCACATGCTCTAGTGTGGGTATAAGAGGATTAAGAAGAAAAATGTGAACCATCCTTCTTAAATAACAAAGAATCAAGCTCCAAAAAAATCAGAATAATCATTGAAAACAGGTCCATTCTCATGAAGATTTTTTACTTCCTGAATCAATGAATTGGACAGGCAGGTCCAATAGAGCCACAGACCAGCTGGTCCAACCTCTTTTTAGGCATGAATGGCTGTCACATGGAGGGTGTGCACCATGCCAAAAGTGAAGGGAGTAGATCTCAGGTGACATTCAGTAACATCATTTGAAACTCCAGAATGATTTGAGTGATAATCAGAAATTATAAAAATTTCCCCTTTGTCCTTTTCCGGGAGTCATATCTCTTTCTACTGAGTGTATGGCCCAAGTTGCTTATGGAGTTATCTTCATGTCACCTGGCATGCATACCCATCACTTTTGGCATGGTGGTGATGCAAGATAATCTCAAAGGCAGCAGAACCTTGATCCTTTTGTTACATTGGGACAAAATTAATGGTCATATATTTCAGGTGAAATGCAGAAACATCTCTCACTACCACCAGCCATGCATACAATTGAGAAAAAGTGCCTTACAGGATACTGTCACACAGCGATATTTTAAACTGCAAATTTTCTAATTCAAAAAGGCTAAATAGACAGCTTTGTGTTGGAATCCGTTGAGGGGGGTGTTGGAATCCGCAACTGTCTCTGATTCTCTAGTCAATCTGAATTGTGAAAGATCTGTGAAACTCGCTTCAAACCTAATCTCGCGTCCGTAGTACCACTCTCGAAACCTAACCCATTGATCATCCTTCACTATAAAACCTCGTCAAATCATCCTGATCACTTCTCAGGACTCTCCCGCTTCTTCTCTTAAAACCTAATCTCTCTTCAAGAAAATCTTATCTCTTATCAAAGTATTGCCTTGAAAATCTAACTTGTGTCTCTAAATCTCTCACTCAAATCTAAAAAAAAACATAAACCATTTGCCTCATCTCCTCAACAACTTTTCTTGCCTCTTCAACTCAACCGCCTCAGATCTCTCTTCAATATTGGCACTTTGCGGTGATTCCTCATCAA